>JANIJG010001567.1:17693-27806 GCA_024611175.1 Megaceryle torquata | reverse complement strand
TTCTTTATCCTTTTATCTTTTTTTTTTTTTTTTTTTTTTTTTTTTTTTTTTTTTTTTTTTTTTTTTTTTTTTTTTGCTGATGCTAAGCCTTTCATTTAACAACTGTTTCAGTGGGATCATGATCTGTACAGTTTTTCTCTGGATTCCATGTAATATTGGTCAAGGGATAAAAATATCAATCCCTTAACTCAACTGCAAGAAACATAGGAGTTATTCTTTCCACTGATGCAAGTCATAAAATTCAACATTGTGGGTGTCCTGATGGATGAACTGTTAAAGAAGAAATTTTTTTAGTTTGTTTTGGGTTTTGTTTTGTTTTCCCTTGTTATTTTTTATTCAAAGTCTCTTCTGAAGACTAATTCTGACTTAGGAAACTAGATGTAAAATACAGAATAGGGATCAGTGATAATATGTTGATATAAAAGATGAGCATTTCAGGCTATTTGATTTCACAATTGTGATCCTAAAACATCTCACAATATATTTTCATCTCGTACACTCTTCCTTTTACGTCTATGACAAATTAGCTATCACAAGGATAGTGAAGTTGGAATCCCATTTTCTATCCCATATTCAAGGTTCAGAATTAGTCCATGATGTAGTTAAGTTATTCATTAATTTAGACTTTTTTTTTTCCCCCCAAAGCAGTAGAGTGTAACAGGAAGTGTTTTGTCTTTGCAGAATTTCAGTCTGGGCACCCAAGACTGAAAAATCTTGAAGTAGCAGATTAGGCCAATTTTATGTGAAAAAACAAAGAAAAAATGGTAGTCTCTCAATAACACTTGAAGCTCCCTTCAGCCAAAATATCATTTGAGTAGAAAATGTCTTTCTACAGAAATCACCTCAAAAAAAACAATGGGGAAAGAATAGGAATATAGAATAGGAATATAATAGGAAGATCTGCTGAGAGAAATAAAAATACTATTGGAAAACAAAATCAAATACAAAACCAAAATATCTTGCTAAGAGGAATTTACAATCTAGAGAGAGTAAAAGAAAGTAAACACATGTTTGCATTTTATAATTAGGTCTAGCACCCTGTATTTAAGAAAAGCAGACTTCTTCAGAGCTTCCTAAAATTTGCTTTACTTGTAAGCATGCAAGGAACAACCTGCATGATTTAACCCCACTCCTACCCAAATATGTAGGCCCTTTTATACTTGTTAGGCAATATGTCCTCTCAAAACAATGGAATAGAAATACAAAGCAAGTATCCTCCTATTAAATACTCACTTCTTTTAATTATTAGGAAATTTTTATTTTTATTTTTTTAATTTTTACACTAAAAAGGCAACTATGCATCTGTAAAACATACTGAAGTTTCAAAACACACAAAATGCAACAAAAATAATTATTTTCATCTCTCTTTTCCGAGTGCCTGCTCTGGATTCTTTACAAGAGGAGGTGTCATATTCTTCTCATGTCATGAGAGGTGTCATGGTTCTTCTTAGCAACACTTTTTTACAATTTTTTTTACAATTTTTTACAAATTTATTATTGTATTTAAGGGGATTGAAAGTCTTTTCATGCTATGTTCCGAAGTACATGAAAATATATGAAAATTATCCATGGTAGAGACATTCAGAATATTCTATCACCCCTTGCCTCTTAGTATACTTAAAGTTGAAGGGAACTTCAGCGGATCACAAGTCCAACTTCTTGCTTAAAGCAGGACCAGCTTTGAGATGAGAACAGGTCTTTCAGAGTTTTTTCCAGTCTCCAGGACATGAGAATCTCCAAGAATGGAGACCACAGAACTTCTCTGGACAATTTTTTCTGATGCCTGACTGCTCTCACACTGAAATTGTCTTCTGTCCTCCTGACAAAAAACATTGTGAAGACCCTGAATTGTGATCTTCTTTATCACTTTCTTGTAGTTACAAAAAGGCATTGGTCTCCCCAAAGCAATCTCTTCTTCATGCTGAACAAACTTAATTCCCTCAGCTTCTCCTCCCACAGCAGGTGATCCAGTCCCTGACCATCTTGGCAGTATCTGATCAATATCTTGCTTGTATGGCAGGTCTCATACTGGTCACAGTATGCAGATGTGGTCTAAGAAGTGTGAAGTGAAGGCAGATGATCCCTGTCCTTAACTAACTGGTTGTGCTCCCTTTGACACTGCCCAAGATGAGGCAACAAGCCCAAGTGGAGGCAAAATGGGGGTCAATCTCATCTCAGAAGCAACAAGTGATAGGACAAGAGGAAATGGCTTCAAGTTGTGCCAGGGGAGCTTTAGGTTGGAGCTGAGGAACAATTTCTTCCCCAAAAGTGTTATCAAAGCCTGCCCCAGGCTGCCCAGGGGAGTTTCCATCTGTGAAGGTGGTTTTAAGAGTTGTGGAGACATAGTGCTGAGGGACATGGTTTAGTGGTGACATGGTAGTGTTGGATTAACATCTGAGCTTGTTCTTAAAGGTCTTTTCCAACCAAAACTATTCTATAATTCTATAAGAATACTTATGCTTTGGTGAAATTACTGTTTATCCATCATATAACAACGACATTTTAACGCATGTATGAAACATCTACTTCCAGGTTCAATTAAAATGAAAATAACAAAACAAGCGCTCTGACACCACTTCTCTATTTTAACTTTATTGGTTTGAAAATCCCTTAACAGTTGTGTTTCATCACCATTAACATCCCACCTTGAACACGCTGTATCTCGTACTGTACTGAAAAGCAAAGCCTCATATAGACAGAGGTACTCTATGATGCTACTTTGTATGTCAATAAAACTGACAGAACAAAGGAAGACGGAGAACATGTAATCCATTTGTCTTACAGGACCTCTACAAAGAAGACACAGCACCTGTTATTGAATCTTATTCAAATGACAAGGAAGCATTTAATAACTAGTGTCATGCTCAGCACAAAAGATAAATGTAGACTACAACTATCATGGGCAGCAAACACCAGTGCAAATACATTTGATGAGCACACTGATGACCTGATACATCCAGGAGTTACAGCACAGCCTTCTACAGAGAAAATAGATCCAGTCAGCAAGTGGCACAGCTGCACGATCACCGCCTGTGCCTGAGGTGAGGAATGCTCTTGAGAGATGACAGCTTCCCATGTGAAGCTTATTGCATCATGTGACATTGCCCTTGAAGAAATCACACTTTTGTGAATGGAGACCCTTGGTCCTAAGCCAAACCCATTGTTGACAAATACTGGTATTTCCTTTTACTGGCTCTTCCCCTTTTATCTTTTCTGTTCAGATTAAAAGCTCATAGTATCAACCTAAAGAGGGTATTTATGTCTTATGGTAATGATGGGTATTATTATAATACCTTTAGTAATTTGTTCAGCTAAAGAAGCAATTTTTCCTAGCAAACTTTCTGCATTATTTCTGTGTCAAAAGATGTCATTTTTTGCTATTGAAGGTTTGTCATCTTTGTACTTATGAAAGATAGCACTCTGCTAGCCAGAAAAATGTCTCCTTATTTTTCTAATGAGAAACTAAGCCACATTTTCAGGGTAAGTTCATCCATCTCCCATGTGTATCCCATCTTGACTCAGAAACAGAACTCCTATGAGCAAGCACTATGGAAGAGGAGAGAGGACTCAGCTTGTTCCATAAATACTTCTAGAATTATTTGTTTTAAGGAAAAGAAAATGTTCACAGAAAAGTTCCAAGACATTTTTCTGCCTGGGAAGTTCTACTGAAACCCTTTGAAGTAGACACCTTACAAAACAAGAAGCACATGAGCCAAGATCTGGGAAAAGATTTTTCCACTCCGAGCAGTTGTCTGCTTAAAAACTTTAAGAGGAAAATTTGTCCACTGATTAAGGTACTTGAAGTCACAAACTGGATGATGGTGGAAGGTTTCTCAGGAAATCATGCAGTCCAAGCATGGTGCTCAAAGCTGTCACCTAAAGCAGATCGCCCAGGACTGGATCCATTCAGGTTTTCAGTATTTCTGAGGATGAGGATTCTTAGCTTTCTGGGCAATCTGTCCAAGCTTTTGACCCTTTCACAGCACATTTTTCTTATGTTTAAATGGCATTTCCTGTATTTCAGTGTGCAATCTCCAGTTGCTCCACACTCTCACTGTAAATCACTTTCTGAGACAGGCTCCTTGTGAAACAGGAATAACAGCATATACTCTCTCAGGCTTGTGTCAGAGAATACATCTATTAAAGATTTCAAAGCACTGAAGATGCTCTGAAAACATCGTTCAAACGAAGAGTTTAAAGAGAAAAATAAAATAAAGCTATGACATCCTTTGCTTCCAGGAAATGGAGTTTCAAAGGCGGCCAGAACAGAGGTTCATAGCACTTTTATTAAAACAAAACTCATACTCCAGTAGATATTTAACTTGCTCATTCAAAGTACTAATGGAAACAACATTGCCAGATAGGGAAAAAAAATGAGCAGGTTATATGCTGTTTCGTTCACTAGAAAAAAATACATTAAAAAGCTAAGATTTTTCAGGCTATTTAAATGAGGGAAATAACATGTAAGTTTATTATGATATCTGATGTCTTATTATTACTGCTTAAACTCTATTTCTAAAATTCATCTTCTAAGAATTTTCATATGTGCAAGGCCATATGAATATGTAGTGTATAATATATGTATATGGCCATATATGTAATTTGTGTGCATGCAGATTGGAGATGAATTAACTCTTTTAACAGGAAAAGGTCCCCCTCTACCTCCTCTGATGACCATTCTGTCCTCTGAAATATCTTTGTAATGACATTGAGACTATACTGAAAGTCACTAGGTTTAATGATCCATGAACAGGCAAGACTGGTGATTCCCACTCCCTGGCCATTACCCTGTCCTGTGGCTTGAGTCAGGACAGCATTAAGTCCCTGTAAAAGCTCACAAATCGAGAGATACAACTCCGAAAAACTCTTCATCCCTTCCTCTACCTGTATCACAAGACCAAAATGAAAGCATTGGTTGCTGGGGTTGCTTTTTCCCATTTTGGCCAACGCAGGTCAAAGTGTCCCCAGATTCATTTGAGGTGACACATCAAAGTATAATAGTCAAGGCAAATCAATGAGATTTATACAAAGAGGTCATCAATAATATACTTGACTGGCTTAAATTTCCAATTTAAACGAAAACCAGTTGAGCCAGTTAAGATTATGTGGGTAGACAAGTCTAGAACAAAATTGAAACTTACACTGCTGGATCATTATCAGGCCTTTCATGTTGGCTTTCTAGTAATTTCAACTTGTCAGTCACACATACTTGCAGAGTAATCAACATTTGCTTGCAGGAAAAGGGGAAACTAACTCATTGGGGGATCCAGGCAACACTAAAAAGATTATTTGTATGTGTATTGATACATGATACAAACTACAAATTACTACAATCATATGAAATTTTCTATTTTGGACTGAAGATTTTCATGCACAAAATAAGATTTTAATTAAATGTCAGTGCTTCATCCAGACTAGATTTATAAACCTCAAGTGATGAAGCTTCTGTGAATAGATTCAAGGTGAAACGATGCCAGTTTTATTGATGAAATGGTGAAATTTTTCTATCAGACAGATGGAAAGGCATCTTCTCCAAGAAAAAGCTAAAAATATAAGGTGAAACCACAAAATTATTAGATATTTTTACAAATGGAAAAAAATGTGATTGTTCTTGTTTGTTTAGCTTCAATTTCACAAGCAAAAAATGTTCTCACTTCAGCTGACACAGTTACATCATCTCTGGGAATTGTGTCAGTATCTGCATATCCAGAATAGCCACCATATTGTTTTCGTCATAAGCCATAAACCTGACTCTGTTGCTTTTTACTCAAGTGGTGATGTTTAATTCTGAGCACTTCCACCAAAATCAATGGCCAAGTAAAATATTTCTCAAAGCGTAACAAAAAATTACAGGATTTGACATTTGCCAGATGTTATCATTGCACATAAGAAGCTAGATGGACAGACAATAATTTCTAAAGTTATGGAGGCACCTTAGAGGGTTTTTTGGTAATCTTATTAAAAATCAAATTCACAACTTCAATAGATCCTTCCTGTGCTATGTAATTACATTACAGGCATTTAATTGAAACTAAATGGAAATGAAACTTTGCCTAGCATAGACATGTTCTGATGGTAGAAACTCAGCAGGAGGGTGCTAGCTTATTAAGGATGTTCTTCATCTGTATATCACTTCAGGAAATAAATATGTTTTCTTTTGAAGTACTCTTTGTCATTTGAAAATATTCTAGCAACAAAACAAAGATTTTCCAGTTAAATATATTGACAAAGAAGTTGCATTTTATAAATATGACCCATTGAATTAAAAAGGTAAATGTGAAGCATTAGCACTGAAGGGTTTCAGGTGAAAAAAACACATACAGCCACACAATTTAGTTGTTAGCTAGTGAAGCAACTGGTTTTACTCACATTAATATGAAACACACTGAAGGCAAAAATACACTCCTGATTTTAGTGGATAATTTGAGATATTGCTCAGGGAAGGTAATTTTAAAAATTCTGAACTGTCTTAAAAACCCCAGTGCACTCTCCCCTTCCAGAGGGTATTATAAGTGGTTCCTGGAAACAGTATTGTGTAGGGGTGTGTTCTGCACTGAAAAGAGTTTTCAGTGATGATTGTACAGCAAAAACTTCTGATGGGCAGTACAAACTTACTCTGAGAGTTTTGGAGAATGTGACTAACCCAGCAACATCCTGTTGAACCCTGTAGTCCAAGTTAGAAGGTTTTCTGGTTTTATTCTGCACTTATTCCCTTTGTTTATCTGTATAACAAAAGAATCACAGAATCACAGAATTACTGAGGCTGGAATAGACCCCCAAGATCAAGTCCAGCCTTTGACCCAGCACCATGACATCAGCTAGACCATGGCACTGAGTGCCACATCCAATCTTTCCTTAAACACCTCCAGGGATGGCGACTCCACCACCTCTCTGGGCAGTCCATTCCAGTGTCTAAAGAGTTAAAGATCTTGAGTTAAGGCATTACCCAGTGTTATTTCCATATGTTGTGCCAACATTTACCAAGAGGCATCACCAGACAAAGAACTGTCTTAAAACAACCAGTTCGTTGATATTAACTTCAAATGTTTTTTTGTCAAGGAAACCACAGTGCTCTCATGCCTTACACAGAACTGCACAAAAACTGACTTGGGTGCTCCTGAGAGATACCAGGAAGGGGTTAAACATGTGGCTAAATTTCAGAGCAAAGTATCACAAACTTGATGATATAGGAACTCTCTCCTGAGGAAGCAACATATAGACTGCACTGTTGGCTTGCCAATTAATCCAAGGAGATACATTGACATTAGTTCCAGAAGGAGATGCTTGCCTGCCTACTTGCCTAGAGGTAAAAGCTGCATCCACAGCTACCAAACAGCAAGACAGAGGAAATAAATGCAGGGAGAAATTAGGAAAAGAATGTAAAGATTTTTTTTCCCCATTATTCTTTTCTTCTAAAAGAGACAACAACACCAAGTGGCTATCCTGCCTGATGCAATGTGATCCAGCTTGATTTACCACAAAAGTGAAGTTTTTAGCTTCTTTTACAGGAAGAAGGATTAAGCCAATGCTTAAAAACTTAGGTGTGTCCTAACAAAGGAATGTTGAGCCACTGCATGCACCTTTCAGAGAAGAGAAATAAAAATACATTTCCTGCATGCAAGATAAGTGCTGACACACACAAACATATTTACACTCACTTGCTTGCTTAACTCTTGTAAGAAATGTTTTGATGAGATAAAATGAATCATATAGTCTGTGCAATACCCAAAGCAGCCCATATTCTTATATCCTGCTTGAATTTGTTCCAAGCATGTAAACCAGGTAAAACTTAGGTACCTGAGGGATATGTGGCCCCTCCCCAAGAGAAGTTGTAGGTTTTGTTACCCACTGCTGTTCCTCCATGTGGCTTAGGGTAAAAGGAGTTCATTAGGAACTGTTGAGAAGCCACAGCCAATGGACCTCTCTGATGTCTAAGGGAAACAGAATATAACCTCAATGCAAACACATCTATTATTTTTTTTTTTTTTAAATGACACTTTGCCTTTCTTTCTATTTCTAGTGTATGGATATTTTTTTTCTTTTTGGTAGCCCTATAGTATGCAGGAAGGTCCCTAATTACTTTAAATTATTCAGTAAGCTGCATTAAGGTTTTTTCAACCCTCCAGTGTTTGACATCCTTTAATTTTATTCACACAAAATTTCTATTCCAAGCCAATGGACTTTTTATGAATGAGGAGAATAGGATTGGCAGAACAAACTGGAACTGAGCTACTTGATCTTGGTGAAATTCACTGTTGACTCAATAAAACTCCTTTACTTTTTGTATCTTGCAACACAGCTTTGTTATTCAGTTATTATTTTTATCCTTAATGACCATGTTGCATTAGCATTTTTGTTTACTATTTTGTATATTGTCATTATAAACAGGGTACATAGCTAAATGAAGAAGAATAACACATACTGCCATTTTCAAACCCTTATGGAGCCATCAAAACTTTTTATTAAACCAATGGTTACCACATACAGTCATTAAAATGATTCAATTTCTCCTGGCCTCCCAAAGCTGCAGCACTTCTAGGACCCAAGTCAGTTTTGTGATTTCTATGAACAACAGAGAGAAATTGCTCCAGGGTAGAAATGGGTGCCTCCTACCTCTGTGGATTGTCCCAGGGTCCCATTCATTCTAGGATGAACTAATGGTGAAAGAAAATTAATTATTTTATTTTATAACAGCTGCCAGAGCTGCCAGGGGAGCAAAGGCAACTCTTGGAAACCCAGAGAACTGAAGAACAGATTGAAAGCATGAAAAACACCACGAGAGTGGGAACAATATTAAAAGGCAGAGGATGTTGACTTGACCATGTTACCCCCCCCCCCCCAAAGCACAATATTTCAGCTTAAGAAGACATAAAACCTCAACACCTCCAATAAAGTCCACACCAAAAAAAATGTTTCAAGTAAGGCAATGTGCTGTAGAACTATGACAGGCCTGGTTAGTCTATGTGCAAGGTCAATAATATCACACATGAGTGCTTTGAAAGAAAAAACCAAAACCAAAACAAACTGAAAACCAACAACAAAAAATAACAACCAAACTGTTTTGTGTCTGGAGAATCAGTCATCACTTGGAATTGTGTCATCTGTTGCAGAGTTTATGTCTCTACTGTACATCACAGGGAAAAAGTGAACACTCAGCAGTTTTTATATTTTTCCTTTCTTTACACATTTTTATGTATATGAAGAGTTATTGTCAAGAAAAGCATCTTTGCTTTTATTGCTATTGCTGCATGCCATCATTAGCAAACAAGTTTCACTACTCAACTGTACATTTCTATTTTAGATGCATTACTGCATCCTCCCTTCCAAATTACACAATAACCATGCTAAACAGCTTAGCTTTATTTTTCTAAGAATAGGATAATTTGTAAATGTGACAAACAGTAATCATCTTACATTTAAGATGACTCAAACAGACATTCTCCTTCAGCTGAACTTTTTGATGACAACCTTTGAAATTGAGAGATTAAAAGTGATTCGTAGCTGTCAGCACTGTACAGCTTGCTGAACAAAATATGCATAAAAACTTTACAGATAACTGTCTGTGGGCTTACATGGCAGGTTATCTTCCTGTACCCACTGCCAGTTAAATTAATAGTGTCATAATCTATCTTCTGTCAGGTGTAAATGACTTTACTACATCAATAACTGGTTTACAATGATGTCCCTCCAATATTTAAGACCATATATTGATTTTGCAGTTTGCACAGAATAGTACATCTACAATCCCCATATTTTGTGGTAGGATGGAATTTCAGATAAACAAAACATTTACAGTCTTAGGAAAAAGTAACAAAAGCAGAAGGTCTTGGCATCTATCAAACTATCCAGTAACAAATTCTTTTAAGACTTAAACTTTTACCAATAATTATCCTGTGTTGGCTTTCACCTGTTTGGAGGCTTGGTACAACTGACAATCTTTATGCCGAAATCAGTTTATTATTTCACACCTTACTTTAAAATATGTCTAAGAGCAGCCAATTAAAAGGAAATGATGCTCAGGATTTAAAAAAAAAAAAAAAAGATTCCACAGATACTTAGATTATGACCATAATGATTCGGAATGAAGTTTCTTTGCCATTATTTTTTATATAT
>JANIJG010001566.1:0-41022 GCA_024611175.1 Megaceryle torquata | reverse complement strand
ACTGTCTGTGAAAACAGGCTGCTGACTTCAGAAAGTGCTGTTAGTTAGAAGAACTGAACTGAAAAGTAAAATCACTGCACAGAATTAGTTCTGTTTTCACTCAAACCAGGACACTCTCCATCCATGTTCTTAAGAGATTCTTTTTTTACTCTGTGCACAAGAAAATGTGACAGAAGTTGCTGTTGGTTAACTCATTACACTCTGATGGTCTCTGTCTTAGCTCAAATAACTAAGTAAATATAAATATTTATACATCGTACCTCTTCAGAACCATATATTTGTTACTTCCACTTTTCCTGTGTTCTGGTGCTTGAGCGAGGAGAAATCGCGAAACATCGAGAGAATGTTTGTGTATGTGAAAAACTTGCATGGACCTTGATTCCAGGAAAAACATACACATGCTGATAAACAGCTCCTTATCTAAGAATACTTCAGAGTTTCTTAAATGAGTGCTTCTCTGAAACTGAGCATTTGGTTGCTTAGTTGTGGGTTTGTTTTTCGGGTTTGGGGTTTGTTTTTTTTTCAGTATTTCACCACTTTGCTGATAGTGTTGTGAAATCCTTGCTGGGACTTAGCCAATTAACTGAATAAACTTTTACTTGCTTAATGATTTTATAACTCTTCCATATGACATAAACTTGCCATTTGTTCATTTAACTTCTCTCCTGCATTTTGTGTAGGAATACTGTCTGATCTCAGGAAGACTTCAAGTCTTTAAGACTTAGATTCTTGTGAAGTTACCAAATTCAGCAGTCAGAACATATTTGGACACTTAAAGTTCTCGTAATGTTTTTCACTGATATTTTTAGTATTGTTAAAGATAATTACTGTTGTGTTATTAAATACACTGATCTCTTTTATATCCTGTAATGTAGTTTTCCACTTCCACATATACATTTATTAGTACCTATTCCTTTTAAAGTCATCTTTCATTGCTCAGTGTGTGATATGCTTCAGAGAAGAACTGAGATCTTCCAAATCTGCACCCCATAAGCTGTCTGCAAAATAGTCCTTTCTAATGGGCCAACCAGCCTCTAAAATTCAGTTGAAAGGTTAAGATGAGAAGTATGATAATGCCACTGAAGACATCAAATTACTGATTAGAATTTCTTTAATTACAAAAGCATTGAATCGGAACAAAAAATCTTCCCTACACATTGCAGATTTTCCCACTCTGTGATTGTTGGTATTATATTTTATGTATTCAAGCACTCAAGCAATGGATACAAAATTGGAAGCAGGAGGAAAGGTATAGAAATCATACCTAGAGGCAGTGAGAGAATGGGAGAATTGTCATTCAGTGCTGCTGAAATAAATTTCTGTCCACGGGGCATAGACATTGAGAGGAAAATAACTTATATGAAACCAAGGGCTGTAACAGCCTAATTTTGTTCTCTGGACCCAGGTAAATTTCATCCTAACACAATAAATAAATACATAATATAAAGTGCAATGCTATTTCCTGATTCATGATCTTGTTAGACTCCAAATAAACATATATCATGCTGGAACTGTAATAACACAGGCTTAGTACATACAGAGGGAATTGCAATCCAGATACTAAATGTGAAGAAAAAGTACCAAAAAGGAATGATTTAGAGGAGAATGAAATTGTCCTTTATCCTCAGTGATGATTCTGCTGTGTTATTCCCTGGAGGATGGTCCTTCTCACATACGGACATTTTTATACATTTTCTTTCTCAAGACCAATTAAAAAAAAAAAAAGAAAAAAAAAATCCTACTGGTATATAAACAAGTCTCAGGTATTTAACTATATACTATCATTATGCTTAATCTGTAAAGCAACTTTAAAAATTAGAAAGTTCAGCAAATAAATAAATCATTATATAATAATCATATGTAATTATACTAGCTATATATGTGTTTGTAATAATATAAAACTGATTCCTCTTTTCTTTGCACTCTGTGTCACCTGAAAATATTTCTTTGGGCTCAGGAACTGTTTGCAGTCTGTATTTGTCGCATATTGTAGGAATAGGAGAAAAAATAATAACAACCAAAAATTAATTATTCCAACAGTTATCATTGCTGTTCTTACTATGAATATCCATTGCTATCCACCTGTGAGGTGGCTGGCAATTTTCAGACACATCAGTCCTTTCACTTTTTTCTTCCGAGTTCATAATTCAAGGACAGAAGTTGGGGAAAGAAAATAGCTATGAGCAACTTATGGAAAACATAGCCATAGAGCAGCAAGCTCCCTTATAGCAATAGAAACACGCTCTTAGGAGGGTTTATAAGGAAGAGACTTAGCAGGTGAGCCTTTGGTGGCTGGGCAAGACTTAGGGTTCGGACCATGGTTTGATGAGCTGGAGCACAGATAGAGTGTGGTGCTGTAAGACGTGGGGCTTGGAGCGGGCAGCTGGAAGACTCTCGTGGCAATACTGTCGTAGTGGGTAAACTGAAGAAGCACCACAGCTTTGAAGGATAAAATTTGCTCTGTGCAGGATGGGAGGCTGGTTGAGGAATTCAAAACCTTGGTAGGGGAAGTTCTTAAGTTCTTCATGAGCCTTTGTCAGTAGAAATATGCTCTGAGATGACATCAGTTGGGCAGCTGTGGTTTTAAGTCCATCTGACCATGCAGATTTCAGTGCCACCCGGCTGAGAATTTGGCTAGCAGCTTACAAATCCCCAACATTTCACACACTGGAGTACAAAACAACAGTTCTTTCAGGCTATTGTGTAATCGTGAGTCATTAGCCTCTGCCTGAGGATGATCCAGCTACCTTGTCAAGGTGACTTAGTTATGCAACGTGGAAAACAAACTCCCTCCGCCAACCTTTCGTGGGCAGTGCCTTGCACATTCCTAGGGAGGTGTTTGGTGCCATGGCCTGAGTTTCTCCCTAAAGAAAGGACAGATCTGTAAAATTGCTCTTTACCCAGCCTTAAATCCCATTCAAGTCCTCAAGATAAATTCAGAAGGATTGTGCTGAAAGGGCAATTTTCACCCTTGATGGCTGAATCACCATAACATCTGTCTTGAGTTACAGTATAGCTCAAACACCGAGGGAAGAGGGTGGACATAAGAAATAAGTGGCCAATACCTCTATAAGAATCCACAAGAGCAAAGTAGTAAAGAAATACAATAACTCAGACAGTAAAAACATTATCTGATCGATTTTATACACGTAGCCTTAGGGAGGCCACCTGGCTTGTGTTTTACTGACACAGCTGTTGAGACCCTTTGCTACATAAAAATTATAGGAATTGGAACACCTGTTGGGGTTAATTTTTTTAATGCCTTCAGTAAGTAAAAATAAAGGCAAATGACATGTATAAGTGAAGAGAAACTGCCCTCAAAAATGCTTTAAAAACTTTCCAGAGTAATTTCTGGACCTCATCCACAGTGAATAAAGGTCTGTTGTCCATGGAAGGAGCTGAGCCAGAAGGGCAAGTGGGACACTTCTACTCACTTGCTGACCAGATGCAACATTAGCTGTCCAGCATTACTTCTCTTGATGAAGGAAAGACTCATTTAGATCTGAGCGAACTGGCAAACTGTGTCACATTGAAATCACTCCACAGTAACTCCACTGATTTCATTGAAGTCACTTAAAATTTCCATAACTGAAGCAAACAAAAAAACCCAAACTAATTTTGCTTAAAACCATCCATAATCAATTCCATTGCCATCCAGGAATGACTCCGAAGGAGATAGTTGAAGGGAGAAAGGGAATAAAGCTTGAATAGACATCATTTCCCAGCAAAAAATGTCGTTTTCAAAATCACGGTGTTGGGGGGGTGGGCAGAGGAGTCCATGCTGATTAGTGCTGCCCCTCCCGACACACAGCACACTAATAACATCCCAGCAGGTTGAAAAAGTCTAGTATAACTGGGTGGTGGAATGAAACAAGTGGGAGTCGTTTTGCTTTTTGTTGCCCAGTGTTTCACACACCTCTAGCGGCAAACCCTCTTCGTTGCCAAGACAACCCCAAAGAACTACGAAATCCAGAACAATACCCTGTGTACGAGAAGCCTCATATTCTTTAGTGCACACCTTTGTTTTGAATGTCAAGAGAAACACCGCCCTCCACTTCAACCCAGGTAAGTCCAGGTAAAGCTATAGGTGCTGTCTATAAGATTATAATGACTTGCATTTATAGATTGTCTTTTGTCCTAAGGGCTGCCAAAGATCGAGGGCCAGCACTGAGAGCCTGAGCAATGTTATTCCTGCAATGCAGCATTGGCTAAAGCTGGCCAGATAGTACCAGGAAGATTCCTAAGGGCTGTCATGAAAGCCAGGTCTGGGGGTGCTGACTGCTCTCCCCAGCCTGAGCCGCATGTGAAGGTGTCTGCATCAAGCAGGGAATGTCAGGCTGTTATGATCTACCTTTACAGTGGTTTCTAAGGATTTCTCAGGCAGCTGAATGCAAGGTAGTGCAGCCATAAGTGTCTTTTCACTCGATAATTGGGATGGACTGAGCTGTGCTTCATCTTAGGTCAAAGAAAAGATAAATGTGACTTAAGCCTCTTTACTTAAGGTCTCGGCTCAGTGCAGGACAGTGGAAGGTCTGGAGCTTTGGGTTTGTTAATGCTTATTTATTTAACCCCAATGAATCTACATTGGACAAAGGTCCAGGTCAGAATAAACACCTTCAGAGACTCTTAGGGCACTGTCCTGCAGGCACTAGACTCAGTAACTTTTCTGTTTCTCAAAGAAAGGCTATGCACAGTTTGCAAGTAAAAACTTTGCTTTTCCAAATTCTCTCTAGATCTCAAGCTTCCCACTTTATTCCCAGTGGTAGGTAGTAAGTGATAAATTTATTTCTTCAGAATGCTAGGAATACGAGTTTTACCACACCTGAAATTGGCATGGACCTCCTTGTGAGGACTGGCTGCAGCCTTAGGAAGTAGTCGAAGATCTACATCTGATTAATGCTCTTTGATAAGCAACACTTGAAGCAGAGGACGCTGAATGCTGCATAGTGATTCATCCAGCTTACTGTGTATCAGGTGTGAAGACAAATCCATTTTAGCCTGCCTTGAATCATAGCAGCATCCCAAAAGTAAAAAGGAGAAAGACCATCATCTTTTGTATCCCTCCATTCTTTGTTTTTCTGCTCCCTCAGTTCTGTCCTTTTGAACCATCTGCCCATCAGGATCTTCCCTGCAGGAAAGTTGACACCATTACAGGTGTATCCTGATGAACTTGGTTTTTACATGGGTAGGGATCACTGGGGGACTGCAGCCTCCTCTCTTCTGCTGCATCCCTAGAACCACATCACATTCCTCCTTTTGCAGTTGTGTGCTGTGATCCAATAACTGGAGGACTTTTGAGTTTAAAAGGCAAGTAGCAAGCATTAGTAGCAGGTGGTTTGGTGTAACAGGAACACTAAACCAGCAGAACAAACCAGCTGAAGCTGGGGACTCCATGTCTATGCTAAGGACACTTGAGGTTTTTAACCTGAGACTAGGACTATCTCCATCCTGTAAACTGAGCTCTGAAACTGCCGCAGCATGACTTGAAGCACAGTAAGTCTGGGATTCACTTGTAAAGCACACACCCAATCCAGACTAAGACACGGATATAGATTAGCTTGTTAGGAGCAGAGAATCAAACTAGCCAGTGCTGGAAAGTGCATGTTGCATATTTGAGTGTCATAGTGAGGCACTCTGAAGCAGAGCTTTGATGGCTCCCATCAGCACATCCGGGGCTTCAGCTTCCATTTGTGTGACAGTCTTTTCCTGGCTGTGGGAGAGGGAGCCTTGTGAATGAGATGTGGGGCTGTACTTCAAGCTGCAACCCTAGAAGCAACAGCTCTTCAATGTGCCTTGTTTGTCTTCCGGAAGAGCAAACTCTACAGTGCACCGAGAACCATTGCACGTTCATCTTATTAAAAGGCATCTTGTTAGGATTTTGGGTGAGGCATCCCTGAGCTCAGGTCACTCTTTGCTCCTGTTTTAGCACCTCAGAAACAAAGGAGGTATGTGAAAGAACTGCAATTTCATAAACTGTTGAGTGGGAGCTGGAGCTATTATAGAACATCCCGTTCCAAAAGGAAACAAATGACAGTCTGACGCTGCTGGGTAGTAATGACGTACGTGGCTGCAGCGTGAGTCAGTCTATGTGAGATTCAGATACAGACCTAGAGGGAAAACATTTGTGGCAGTGGGACTGATCACATGCTCATAGATGGAATTACCTCAGCTCATTTTTCATGCGGGTGTTAATATATTTGCTACACTACTTGAGCAAAAGGCAAATAGCAGCACAGAGGAAAAAGTCATATGTAGGAGCTGTTCTATCTGTCTCTTGTTGTAGCCTCCTGCTTCCCACCCACACTCCTGCACCTCTGGTGATAATGTATCATGAGCCTTTTGCTATATCACTCTTTCATTCAGTAAAATTGAATGTGCTGTTGTTATTGTTATTATTTGTGTTATTTGGAATCCCAAAGCACATCCTATTCCAAAAGCATAGGTCCGTGAATGGGACAATTAAGTGAATTATTAAGAAAATATTTTGTTTATCACTGAAGTGGTGTCTCACTTCAATAGTTTACAGCTCGATTGAATGCTTGTATTCATTTAAAAATGAAAACTGAAGCTTAAGGATCCTTTTAAGGCCCTAAATGAGTCTGTATTGCTAATTCTCTGGTATGTGGGGGATGGGTAATGATGTATAAACTGTGAAATGAATTGGCTTTTTACTGGAAAGTTATGGTGATCTCGTGGATAATGTCAGCCTGAGATATGAAACCCTGGCCATGGTTTGAGGACAAGGAAGCTTTAGTAGTGATTCTACCTTGAGGTGTTCCCATCCCGCACTTTTTTCCCCACCATTTTGCTTCAGCTTAGCCCTCTCCCAGTTATGCCCAAATAACTCTCTGTGTGACTCTCCAGTGAGCTGCATCAGGAACCGGTAGGGGTGGAAGACCCTGAACAAAATGTCCTGTAAAATAGGAAGGATCTTTTTATCTTCTTTTCCTTCTTTTTTTTTTTTTTGGCTTTTTTTTGCAATTTATTTCAACTAGATGAGTTCCCTGATCAGCTTGGCCCCAGGAGCAACAGTGCTAGCTCAGCTGAAAGGCCCCCTGAGTGTTGTGTGGCAGGGAGGAAATGCTGGCAGGGACTGATGGTGGGAACTCTGTGACAGCATTGCCACCAAGATCTGCAAATCAGTAAACCGTAGATGGTAAAACATTGCTTCATTCAGCAGAAAAACAGAACAGCTGCTGTGCCTCCAGTAGGAAAAGAAAAAAAAAAGGATGTTCTTACAGAGCATGTAGCCAGAGTTGGGGGACAAGCTGCGGAATGGATTTGAGTTCAGGGTATTGAAATCTCATGGGTGAAACAGGCCTTAGAAAGCAATAGCAGACATCAGGTGTTTCCCATCTCTTGTGATGGAATCTCATATATGTAGTTGACCTTTTCACAGAGGTTCAGTCAAATCTAAAGCAGAACTGCAGGCCAGAGTTGTAGTCTAGTCCTCAAACAGGACCAAAACAGTGATCTTAGATGAATGATTCAGAGGAAAAGCAGAAGTCTGTTTGCACTGGAACTGAGAAGTTTGGTTTGTGCCTCTGTGTGTAATGTACTGACACTTAAAAGCAATGTTAGATGGAAGGAGCACTTCCTTACTAGACATGGAGAGGGTTTGACTGGTGTAGCTTAAGTCCATAGGTGAGCAGACCACTTTGGGGTGGCTCTAATCTCTGGTGATGCTAGCAGAAGTAAATGGGTAGAAAAATGCTTCATTACACATTTTGCTTATGGCAAAACACTTTAAACCAGGCTGGCTACTCCTGCAATGGAGAGAAGAGGACTGTCTTGAAGCACGTGGGGTGCCTATCTCCCCAAAACGGCAAGCCCAGGGTTGGAGCCATCTCCCTGAGTCATTATTATCTGCTTCATCCTTCCGTCTCCCCTCCTCTGCCCTGGCATGGACACCCTTCCCTCTTATCACTGAGGTGGCAACATTTTGTTTGCACAGCTGAACACTCTTGAGCTGACTCTGCATCCATCAAGGTCATAAAGTCATTCAATCCCTTGATAAAAATACCTGTGGTAGCCTCTGGTCAGAGCTACAGGCACTGCTGCTGGTGTAGCTTGCAACACCTGAGGGATAACTTTCCTGCAGTACTACAAAGCACCTTTCCTGGAAAAGGGAATGGTTTGCCAGTGTTGAAGAATGGTAATTTTATGCCTATAAAGAGCTCTTATTGTAGTCCTCAAGCAGTCTTGAAAACCAGCCACACCATCTCTGTTGCAGTATCAGATGAAGTGCCAACACCGTCAAATAAAGAGGTGTTTGCAGCATGTGCTGGTGTCCCAGAGTGGCTGGCACAGGTAGCGACAGCCGGCAAGGCTTCAGTTTGTGGCACCACTCCGGGGATGCCGGGAGAGGGTTTGCCTGCTCGCAGGCATGAAAGGCAGGGCTGCTGCAGCTGCTTCTCCTCCAGTTCACTGGATGGCATCCCCCACAACAGATCACTTGCTGTAGCTGTTGCTCTGTGCGGAGCCGTGCTCTCGGCTTCTCACTCTCCCTGACGAACAGTCCCAGCCGTTATACTCAGCACAAAGCTCCAAAGAAACAGCAAGGGGCAGCCGGCGTGTTCAGCCCTACTGAGGGCTGCGAAGGGGCTGATGTCAGTGGCCTCAGCCCGCAGGCATGACTCATGTGGGGGAACAGAGAGCTCTTCATGGGCCGCAGGAAAACACGAGTCGCGTGGGAGGCAGCACGGGAAGGCGTTTCTCCAGGAGGGAATGAGACAAAGGTGCTGGAATGACCCTGGGAGCTTGTGGTGGGGCACACCTCGGCCCCCAGCACCAAGGGTTCGAAAGAGGTCACCTCCTATTTGGATTTCTTCCCCTGGGTTATTTTGAACAATTCTGCCCTTGTTTTAAGAAGAGATCAGGGCAGGGGAGAATGGTTTTATTTTTGAGGAATTCCCTGCAACTTGGGCTGCTTAAATTAGTGAGGAGAAGAGGAGGAGCAGAGGAGGATGGTACATGTCCAAAACTGGTACATAGGCAGAGACCTCAGGCTCCACTTATGGCATGAACAGTCATGGCAGAGGCATGTCCCATCATTAAAGTACCTGTGTTAAGGCACCTACCTTATGTAGGCAGGTGTCTCACTGCCCCTAACCTGCAGTCAGCTGTCTGGTCAGCAAACAGGACTGACAGAGGTGTGCAGCACCAAGGCACTGTTTTCAGGAAGGCCAAGGTGAAGCAAATTACATGAATAAGCACAAGTGTAATCAAACCTGCTGTCACCAGAGGAGGAAGTCACCTCCTCATGTCTGCCAGAGTTGTTAAGACAGAAGGGAAGACAGGGTGCTCGGGGTCTGCATACAGAGCTGATGCTGCTACCTCTTGGAGAGAGGGCTTATGCCACCACTTCTCTCTCTGCAAAGTCAAATTCCTAAAAGTGATGGCAGTTGTGATCATTCTGACATGAACAGTGGTTTCTGAGCATTTCAAAAAGTCTTTGAGACTGCCTAAAGAAAAGCATCGAGTACTGATGATGATAGAGGGTATTATATCTAATTATATGAACCCTGGAATCAGTTATTTCCCCTTTCTTCTCTCATTCTGCTATAATTGGAAGCAGGAAGACATTAACAAAAGAAATATTGTTTCTGTGAGCTACCCAATGCAAACTATTTCTGCAGACTTTCACTGAAGTTTCAGAACCAGCAAACTGAAATATTCCTGCAGACTTACTTAGAGTCTAAACTGGCCACTGTATCTGATTTTTGTAAATGGTTCTTTTATGTCTGCAAGGAACCAAGTGAAACCTCCAGATATAAATACCATTGAACTGTAGAACTTTGGAAATCTAGATTCAGCTGTACATGAGCTTCAGAGCCCAAAGTTAAGATTTGTTATTGTGAGTGCACATGCTGGGAATCGGGATGAACAGCAAACATGCAAATTCAGTATTCAATTGCAAGTCACATGGAATCAAAATAAACAGCTAGTTCCATTAATGGAGAGGCAGACGGAAGCACTGAGCGTGATGTCCTATAGATGTGAGGTCACACTTGAATAAGTTGATGTAGTTGTCAGGATTTTATGAAAATGCTCAGAAACTGCAAAGTTTCGTGAATTTTCTCATGACCAGAGATTCACACCGTGTTTACTGTTTGCTATTCACTACTATCACCTTTCACTAATAGAGCCGGGAAAACAATGTCAGGTGACTGGTCCAATCAATCAATCAACATATTGAATGAATAGCCAGGACTGAATAGTCAGAGCAAAGGGGTGGGGAATACCTTAGAGTTAGAAAGTGATGGGCCATGCTTTTTTGTGGGTAACAGAGTTTGAATAATATCAGCTTTAGGTCTCAAATGATTTGCTAACTTAGATAGGGACATGTGCTAAATTTGCAATTAATATTATTTTAAAGAATAGATCAAACAGTTCAAGCAGATTTCCTCTAACTGACAAGTTCCATTAAACAAGAAAGCTCATTCTTAGTAGGAGATTTTAATATAACGCTGAGAACAGAGAACAAAACAATGAATGGAAACATATCAGCAGTCAATTTCCTGAGTATTCAAGACTGCATTATACTTTGTTCTTTGCTACAGCCATGGCTCTGTAATTATCAAGCGTATTCTTAGGACTTTTTCCTATTGACACTCAGCATGAGTGTGGCTGGAAAGAGATTAAGCTTTTGTGGCAGCCATTTGAATTTGTCCAACTAAAAACAACCTATAAGGCTGTGGGGAAATGTATGTCTCAGAGGATTTGTGATGGTCTGCAGAACCTATGGGTCACAGGTTCAGACGTGTGTGTTGGTAGCATGCAGGACTTATCACTAATGCTGGCTTGACAGCTAGCTGCAGTTGCTACTTGCTGGTGGAGCTGGCACAGTTATGAAGCAATGAATGATGCAGCATCTGGAGCAGATGCTTGAAGTTGTTCTTCTATTGTATGACTAAGACATGCTCATTGGATGATGACCGGGGATTGCTGGGTAAGCCATTGACCATAGGCTTTTCCTCAGAAAAGGAGCTTTGCCCCTCCAGGGCTTCATCTAGTCTTTCCCACAGATACTATAGCTGTTTCTCAACTGATACTTCAAGCTGACTTCCTAGGTCACACCAGACCATGATTGGTCCCCCAGTCATGCTACCAGTGGAACCTCATTTTGCTATTAACTGTTGTCTTCATGCTTCTTATGTGCCTCATGCATGAGAATCCACTGCAGTGTGGGAAATGACCTTTCTAGGAACATCTTCGTGTTGAAGGTTTGCCTTTCTTTGCAGGCGACATGGAGAGGATGTGGTGGGGAGTGAGGAGCAGGGCCTGGGGGCTGCTGGTGATGGCTGAGAGGAAAGTGTAGGGGTGGCATGTGGCAAGTGGACTGCAGGGGGTTGAGTGAGGAGGAGGTAGTTACTGCAGAGCTGTGGAAGAGGGAGTTGGGATCTGGTAGCACTTCCAGCCTGAGGATATCCAGAAGGTTCATGTTAACACTCATGATTTCATTTGCAGTAACCTGGCATTTCCTTTCCATAGCTGGACAAAGCTGTGCCCATGCACAGATCCACTGTCCAGGCAGGAAGAATTTCTCCCAGTGAGCACTGCATCTCTTTGCCGTTTGGTGCAAGTGCAAGTGGAGACTCAGTTCCTCAGCTTGCAGCCCCACTTCATTCCTCAGTCTTGAGCACGCTCCACATATTTTTACACAGTTCTCTGTTTCTGTGTAAACAACCATTTTAGCCAAAGATGGAAAACCAAAATCCTGTTTACTTAGGCTCCTTCACAGTCCCATAGAGTAGGAGCGTTAGTGTTGGTGTCCTGGCTTAACTCCAAATCAGGTAATTACTGTGCATTCTGCCCTACTTACACACCCCCTGTAGTTTCAATTAGAGCAATTGTTTTCATTTTACTTTCCTGCCCTGTCAAGTACTAATACAGTTGTTGTAAAGCTGCTCATGTGGTCCCTTGCTTAGGTGGTGTGTTTCCATGGTGAAGCAGACATCCTCATATGCATACCTGACCAAATCCTCATGGGCACAAACTGATGTAATTCCATAATGGAGATGCGTTGATTTGTACCATGTGAAGATATGACCTTCCTACATAGAGATCCATGTTCTTCTCTCTAATTAAAGTCTCTGTATGAATGCTCATGATCTATTTATTTTTCTACTCACTCTTGAGCTAGGTTTACAAATAACCTGAAGTTTGAGTAGTCATTTACGCTTCTGGTCACAGTGGCAGTATATATAGAGTGCAGCATGCAACTTTTTAATGTGCTTTTCCCCAGCTATTCAAAAGTGGCTCTGCAGGGATGTCTGAGCTCTTTCATTCTTGGCTGTAGTTTGGTAGAGTTCATAATGTGTGATGTTTTATGTTATAAAGTGATAGAAAATGTGCTCTTTGGAAGGAAATTCTCCAAATTTATCAGGAGAGTTAAGAACATGGAAGGTGCCTGAAAGCTACACAGCAACAGATTACATGCTTGCAGCTTAAGCCACCTGGCATACTGAGCATTAATATTCACACCTGAAGGCCACATCATTTACTGTGCTGTTTATCTGATCTTTCTTTCATCTGGTAAAGAACTTGTCTTGAAATGGCACGTGTTTGGGCTGGTGGGCTATGTGACACACACTAAGGTGAGGTTTACTGTCTGATTCTCTAGTCTATCATTCGTCCCATCAGATTGTTATCACCATCATATGCTTGTACTGAATGGATCGCTGTTGAGGTGTATGAAGCCTTGAGCAGATCATAGCTCAGGCTGCTGCACTTTTCAAGGCCACGGCAGCTGGAGTCACAGAGACCTTTCTAGTGCTCTCCCACTAGAATAAGGCACACACACAGAGATACAAGTAGGCTGTCTGTGATTTCCTATGTAAAATAAGCAGGCATTACCTTTCCCAGAACTCCTGTTGGACAGTTTTCTGAAATGCACAAAATGCATTTGTGACTCAGTTCTCAGCAGCAAAAGAAGCTGGGAGCAGACTTTCTGTAAACATCTGGTTGATTCACATAGAAGGCAGCCAAGTTGCCTACTCATAGGTGTTTGACACTATATAAGATACTCTGATACACTACAGTACTTCCATGTGTCCCACATGAGCTCCATCTGTCCTTAAGAGAGGATTGTGGGTGTCCTGTAGGTCCTGCATTTTACCTGCCAGACCCATGCAGGTGCCTCAGGTCATCTCAGCCTTTTAAATTAGCTTTAGATGCCTGTATTCAGACACCTCAAGCCCACTCACTGATGAAGTGATTCAGGTTAACCAATATTGATAAAATTTGTCTTTAAAATTAGATGTTGGGAAATTAAAAGATCCTGTGTAAAATTAGTAGAATTTTCATTCCAGATTACAGCTAAGGCTGTGCCCTTGGCACTGGTGGGAGATGGTCTGGCACCTTCATTCAGAAGAAGCTGAGTGGTATCCTAGTCTGGAGAGACCTGGGAAAGGGATGAATGGAGACCTGTGACTGACAGGTGTGTATCAGCGCCTCTCATAGGCAGCATCGTGCTTGAGACAACACTGAGGCAGGTCTGTATTAAAGTACCCATTTTAGATTACAGTAACTCCTGCCCTAGAAGCTGTTCTCAGAGTGGTAGAAGTTCCAGTAATCCTGAAGCCATTCCCACTAGCTTTCTTGTGTGAAGATGGCTAGACATCTGGTCCAGTATGACATAGTGGGGTGTATAAGAGTGATATGAAAGGTCCCTGTGTACTTCCTGGTCCCCTGGCAAGTGCAGATCATCTCAGTTCAAGTATCAGAGACCAGCCTGTATCTCATTTTATCTGAACTCCAGATTCTCATTATTGCAGGTAAACCATCCTGGCTTTGCCTGTTCTCTCACACTGCTGTTTTTTCTTAATAACGTATTTTTATCCATATGGGGAAATATTTTGTGTCTTCCACAGCTTCCCCAAGCTTCTGACTTCCTAAAATGATGATGGCACTATAGGTTTAAAATGACAGTGTGACCCCAGAGCTGACCACCACTCTCACTTCCTTATGCAGTAGCTGTTTGCAGAGTCAGTGCAATGCTTTATATACAGGGTTTTATTTCACCCCCTTCATGCAAGACAAAAGGGCCTGGTTGTTTTCCCAAAGCAAACAGACTGTGTCAGCTGTCTCCCACTAACAAAAAAAACAACATACCAAAACAGCATGAGCTTTTATATCCATGTCCATAAGCGCAGGTCACAGGTTCCCTGCAGTAGTGATGGGGAAGGTAAACAGTGCAGAGCATGCCGTGTTTGCCATGCCATTCCACTACACAGCAAAAGCTGTCCCCAGCCTATCTCCCTCTTATGAAGCCAATCACATACTGCTTTGTAAACAGCAGTTAATAAAAAGAAGCCAAATGATCATTCTTTACTAGAGTCTTATTACAGCCCACCCAAGACTTTTCACTTGCATGAAAGGCCTGTAGGATTTTAGCCACCATGAGCAAAGTCAGGGGAGGTTTTAACTCTTGGGCTCAATATAAAAACAAATCAAAAACAGAGGAATACACCTTTCATATCATGCTCTTCCAGAAAAAGAAAGTTCTAAGAAGACAAAAGCCCAAAACACCGGAAGGTTTTATTTGTATTGGTCTGTATGAAGTCAGTTATTATCCTATCAATTGTTTGTGTAACCACTGTTTACACAAGTGAAAGATGGCACATAAGAACACGTCCCAGCATTCTGTGTTTTCTGATGAGGCCCCACAGTGCTAAAAGCAGGAGTGAGGAGCCTGGCTGCTGTCTGGGTGTCCCCTTGGTGGTTCATGCTGGGGTTAGAAGGGAGAAGATTAGCCACCTGCAGTTCAGAAGAGCTTTAGGGATGGCTGCCTCTGTGGGATCAGGCTGGCATCGCCACTTCTCCCAGCCATGCCTCCCAGCCATGCCCAGAGGAGGGCTATGGTTTGCTGCCTTACACCTGGAGACAGTTACTTGTGGAGAGGGGGATCTTCAGGCTGAAGTTTTAGTGCAATAAGCGCAGGAGAGCCCATCATTCCCTAACGCCCTCATCTAATGTTTGCAAAGAGTGTAATTGCAGAATCCTGCCCAGCTTTTGCCCAGGCTTTAGACAAGAACAAGCAGATGGAAATCGGGTTTAAACTACCATCACCTCCTTGAAATCACTCCTCAGAGAATTATTTACTAGGTAGTGTGAGCTTGGGTAACATACTCTGGACCGTAACGAATCGTAAGATTGCTGACAGAGGCCTGAACTCAGCTGTGCACAGAGGGGAAGAAAGACAGTTTTTAAATCAATTTGCTGTCTAACCAGTTGCCAAGGTAGAGGCTTTAACAGAATGGATGATACTGTCCCTTCTTAACTCAAATCCTGCCGGCCACATTTCACACCATCTGGAGTTTGTGCAGAGCCCACTTTGGGAAGTTGGCCAATAAAGAATTACATTAATCTAATCTTGCCACGATAGAAGTGTGAATAACCATTTCAGAGTCTGACTGGAAAACTACCACAACCTGTCAATGTGCCTTAGACAGTGGCTGAGAGGGCATCTGATGGCACACTGAAAAGTGTGTCTCAGGAGATAAACAGGAGTTGGCTTGTACCAGGCACCGCGATGTAAACAGTCACATTTTCATCAACCGAAAACAAAGGCAGAAGGAGTCTGTAACTGCTAGGCTTGGAAGAGGTGACAGCCCCGATCCAAACTGATCCCCATGAGCACCAAGGCACTTGGCACTTTTTGGGAGGGCTGGGGCTACATTTTTACAGCAGTTGCAGCAAAGCTGCTGTCTTTTAAGCCTCTGCAGCAGTCTCTGCTGGAAACCTTTTGTTTCACACTTTTAATTATTACTCGGACAGGATAAGAGTTAGTCCGGTCTTTAGTTTCCAGTGTCATGGAGTTCCTAGTGGCAAATATTTTTCTCCCACCCTGAAAAAGGATTGTGACATAGCTCTCCACACATTGTTTGCATGTGGTGAAATGGATGATTTCAATGTGATGGCTGCTAAAATTTTTTAATGGAAGTTTTGGGGACTCTTTGGTGCCTGGGAGACAAGGCATTTGCTTTAGCAGTGTTCATGGCTTGACACAAATTTGCTTCTTAGCATCACCATAGAAAGAATGGCAAGACTCATGAACATGAGCATGCGCTTTGCCACCTCTTAATTCTCCTTGTACCACACTTTATCTTTGCTTGGTCTGGTGCATCATAGATGCTTTTTATTTCCATCATGTCTCCTCTTTCAGTCTGGCTGCTATAGGGAGTCAAGGATAACTACAGAAACATGTTTCAGACTGAATAAGAAATCTGCTTTTTATGCTGCTTACAGAAAAAAAAAAATCTGCTTTTTCCAAGGGATTGTTCCCAGAATAGGCACAATTTGAGTAAAACAGAATTATTCTCATTGACAAACTGGTGCCTTCGTGCTGCTCTGCAGCACTGAAGGATGATGTTCTGGGGTCCTTTTGCATGCACTCACAGGTAAAACAGTGGTAGTAACTTGCCCAAAAATCCCGTAAGTAAAAGCTGGCCAAGCCTGTCTCTGTCTCTAAGCAAGTGTTTCATTTTTATTGTAATGCTCCAGCAGCTCATAGCAGGCACTGCTGCTGGATACATATTGTGAAAGGGTCCCAAAACAGGGCTTTCTGTTCCTCTTTGTTTAGGTGAAGGGTTTTTCCCTGTTGTTACTGACGTTGAGCTGTGTGGTTGCTTCCAAGGCAGACTGCTCTGTACACAAGGAGAAGTGATGCAAGCTGTGGATCCATGCAAGAAACTTGCTGTCACTCTCTAAGTGCAGGAAGAGGACCATGGTTGGGAGTTAATCCTTCAGTTCCAGCACACCTAACCAGCAGCCTTATTTTTGCTTTTTGCCTGGAGTGGGTGCTGTGGGTGCCTGGAAATTGCTGTGAGGTGAGGTACAAGGATGCTGATAGGATTAAATCACTGAGTTCAGTGATTCAGCATTATTTTGCACCTCTTCCATTTTATTTCTAGCACCACTGAAGCCACCTTTTAGGCAGTAAGTTTATCAGGGCAGGGACCTGACTTTTACAAGCCTCATCATTTGTTTCAAACTAGAACTAACTTCACTTTTGCTAGTTCAGGTGAGTAGAGTTCCATCCTTAGATAATGGAAATTAGGACAAGAATAGCCTCTGTAGCATGTTCTCTCTGCAGTACCTTGCACAAGAGTTATATAATTATTCAGGTGAGGTTTTTGGAGTGGTTATCATCAAGTCATGCACTGATGGGCTTATGGCTTAAATCCTTTATAAAGCACAGACTTCAGAGTGAACAGCCCCAGCATCACTGTCTGGGGCTCTTAAAAGACTGTCATCGCTTGATACCCAAAAGCCCAGTGACAAACTCCCCAGCTCCTTTATGCAAGAGTGCGTAGAGCGACCACCATTGTTTAAATTGCGCATCTTGGGTTGCTTAGTTCTTCAGAAAAGGGCAATTTGCATGCATCGCCCAGAGAAAGAAGATGAACCCTGATGTGCCATTCAAAACCATTGGTCTTGCCTTTATGGATCCAGCTGTAGGCAAGGGCTAGGGTGAAGCATGTCGTGGGAAGGCAGATAATACAAACATGAAAGCAGCACAAAACATGAGAGCCTATAAATAGCAGGAAATAAAGAACAATACTGTGATAAAATCCATAAGACAATAAAGACCAATGTGGCAGAGACCGTTTCCCCCCCACCCTTCTCCAGAGTTTCTATTTCCCAAAGCTGCAGAGATCATCTGACTGCTGTGTGGTAAAGTCCAGTCAGTTTTGCACCAACTGAAGTGCTTGGAGCCTTACACGGAGTATTTCAAAACTCTGTCCCTATTTCTTTCTTGATGTCCTGCCATGGCTGTTGTGATATTTTAAGCCATTCCCAACTCACCAGCTTGTCAGAGCAAGGAGAAAAGAGTGAAAAGGAAGGGGGAAAAAAGCCCTATGGAGATGTAGAGTCATTAACAGCCTTTATAGGGTTTCAGACATTTTTGTGGTAATTCTTTGGAAAGGATGTATCCATGATGAGCTGGGGTTTATTTTGCCACTGGCATAAAAAATGAGACTGTTTCCAAGAAAATATTTGCTGTTTACCAAGAGGAGGGCAAATGTAACTAGAAGATGGCAATGGATGTGAACTAGGATCCTTGTTTAAATATTAGGTAATTAACAGCTCCTGACCTGGCCCCTTTGAACTGGATTGAGAATGAAGCAAGTCTCTGGCAGCTTCTCCATAAAGTTAATCTATGGCTGTGCAGTGGGCACTGCAAAGCTCCCTCCCTTCTCTGGCAGCAGCAACTGAAGATGGTTAATTATCCTGAAAGATATCCATCAGTCTTAAGCCTGGATCTCAGAGGAACATGTCTTGTCAGGAGGTAACCACTTTGTGGGCCTAAAATGTCATGAGAACAGCTCACAAGTACACATCTTGCTGTTCTGGAGTGTAAACTTCTCTGGGGACCAGATTTTCCTGGGTATTTCTGCAGAACTCTATTCTATGGTGCTGTAATTTCTGAACCAAATCTTCAAATAGGGTAACACTAACTTAGGTGAAAGGAGTTATGCTGATTTATAGCAGTGGAGGATTCAGGCCTTGTTGTAGGGAACAAGAGGATTATATTGGCTTCAGAGTTAATGTCTGAGCTGGGACTGGAACTCAGGAATTACAGAGCAGGTCTCTCAATTGCTTCTGTTAGCTTAAAAGAGGGAGTTGTGCTGAGGAAAACCTCCAAGAATATCCGATTTAATAGCAAATCCACTCTTTTTTTTTTTTTTTTTTTTTTTTTTCCATGACTGGTTCTAAGATGCATGCCTTCTAATAAACTTTTTGTGCTCAAACAACGGAGTTGCTCCCTCCTGGCCCACCCAATCCTCTTACAGGATCCCACCAGGGAGACACGAGGACAAGTTCAGAGGTGACGCAAAGAGAGAGGTGCATTATGCAAAAGGTGCCCAGTTTGGTTCACAGGGATCAGAGGTGACAGCAAGGTCTGAGGAGGTCTAACTAAAAGGCTGACTGTCTACCACTAGTGCTACATCATACTCCATCATAAGGCATGGCAAACAAAGGGGAGATTTATGTCTCTTCACAGCTGGGGAATGGATTTCTGTGTACATAGGAGTGCGTCCTACATTACAGTCTTCAGCTTTGTGTCTCTTCATATTCTGTTCTGCTGTTTTTCACTCTTGTTCTGTGGAAACAGAAAGCCTTGGAGAAACTCTCTTCAACCTCAGGGGCTGCTTCTTCCATCTGAGGCCATATTTTGATCCTAACTACTGTTCACAGTGTTCTCCTGTAGGGTAATGGGGCAGATATTCCTGTTATGCTTCTGGTCTTTGGACAGATAAGAACATTTTGAAGAGGAAGATGAAGCAAATCAGCCAATTCATATTTTCTGACTCCTACTCGCTCCTTTAACCCATGTCCACCATCTTTCATGGACTACTGCAATGTTTGTAAGAGGTTCTGGTGGCTAGACTTTTGACTTCATCTGGTTTATGAAATTTTGCTTCTTCTGCCTTTCTTGATGATTAGGCCGTGAGACAGCTTGCAGGCTTTTCTGTATTCAACACTTCTTTCTGCCTTTTTTTTTAATGTTTCCAGAAGGACTTGTTCCTTAGAACAGATGAACCACATACTGAGAAAATGAACAGACCAGATTGTTTAGTGCTCAGTACCCACCGTTGAGGACAGATTTTCCGGAGAGCTCAGTTTCCAAGGAGGCATCTGAATAAGTGACAGATACTCAAAAGTGGAAACGTGCCCACTTATTTTAGTGCACAACTATTGCTAGAGCTGCTTTCAAAATCTTGTTCTGCTATGACTCTTCTCCTTTGATTAAGCTACAAGACTTAGAATTTTCCCTCTTTTGTACCTTATTTATGTCCCTCTTCCATGCTTACCCTTGTGCCATGCTCCAGCCCACAGATCTCAACTGGCCTCCTCATGCTTGTTGCCATGTCCTTCTTCCATCATTAAAAGGTCAGCATGTACATACACTCACTTTTCCTTCAAGAGGCCCATCAGAGCTAATGTCCCCAAATGCAGAACATATGTGCAACGTAAATTAATTGTAAGGCTACTGCTGATTGAAGTTGGTAAATCAGCCTGCAGGATATACCATATGTTTGAAGTGTATTGTCCAAGTTTAGATTTTAAACTCCCAAGGGCAGGGACCACTCCTTCTTCTATGTTTACATAGCATCAATAAGACCAACAGTGCTTGGGTCTGAGATATATTAAACTTAGCCAATGCATTGTTAAGTTTAATAATGGCTAGTTAACATTAAAGCACAATGGATAAAATATATAGACAAAGACATATTTTGGCAGAGATTTTTCTCATGTTTTTGATGCCAGATTCCTACCCAAGTAAATGGTCACTGGTCATCTGAATCGCTGACATTGTCTTGGAAAACTCACCCTCCATAGTGCACCATCCTGTTTTTCCCGTGTTCAGCAATTGACACTAAGTCCAGGACCACTATTTAGGGTAGCGTAGCCAGAGCCCACCTAAGTGAAAAGTCTGGAATAGGAAGGCACATAAATGAGATGCCAAAGAGTGAGCTGTGAGAATCACAGAGCAAGGGCATAGATGGGCAAAGGAAAATAAAGTGTTTGAATGCAAGAACCTAATGTCATTTACTATTATTTATCTCATCAATTTGTAGTCCCCAGAATCCACAAAGGTTACTGTGCATTGGCCCTCCAGCAAGAAGATAAGAGAACTATAGGAATAAATCCAAACCCTGTCTGAACTGGCAGGCTGTTTTTCAGTGCAAGTTATGCAACGTGTTAGTACCTCTAGGTATAGGACCAGTGGGATTTAAACTTGTACAGCAGATGGTCCATGCATCATTGCTGGAATGCGCCTGCTGACCCTAGGGCAGAGCCTGAATGGACTTCAAAAGAGAGACTGAGCATGCTTCAAAGTGTTATTGTTTAAATGTTCCACTAAATGGGGACTCCGGAACAAAATATCTAGCTGAGGTCAGTCTGAAAAATGTCAACACACATAATGAGAAATCAGCATGTTGTGTGAGAAAGAATATTTCATAGGGGTGTTCTGGCTATTTTGAGTTGAAAACAACACTTTTATCATGTGTGTCAGCAGGTTGTCATAGTTCAAGTATCTTTCTTCATGAGCTGGGAGCTTCATTTGCTTTTGTTGGAAATGGCAAGTTCTGTATGTGAAGGTCATAAAAGCCTTCAGAAAGTGCCATTTGTCCACAGGCAGGTATGCCACAAGAACCATCAACCAAAGTTACAGCAAAGGTAAGTTACAATACAGCATTGACTTAGCTTTGAGAGCCTCCCTGCCACTCAATTCAGAGGAAAGTTTGTAAGGACCCCGTGTTTGGTTTAAGAGCATGTCCTGTGACTTATAATCATGTACTGTGTTGTGTTCCTCGCAAAGCATTACAGGCTCTCACTCATAGCATATTCTTTCACTGGCGTAATCCACAAGCTTTGGCTTCTTGTCACTCTATTCAGTGGGAATTTCAAAAGGAAAAGGATTGGGTTCGTGTTCAAATCAATAGGATTAATATTATGAAGGAAGATTTCTTAGTCAAGTCAAGCTTAACAAGATCAAGACTTCAGTAGGAAATTCAAGATTTGGCCTTTGATTGGCTGGGCTACATCTTAGGTGTTGCAAATATCAATGGTCTGGTTGCTCTTGTTCAGCAAAAGGTTTCTGTGTTGGCCACTGACAATACAGCATGGGTGGCTGAAAAATAATAACTTTTGCTGGAAGCTAACAGAAACAGCCTGAACTTTCACAGCACCTTGTCTTGCTGGGGCATGCCTCTATCTGGATGGAGACACGGTACAATAACAGATTAAAAGCTAACCCTCCCTGCACACGCAATAACAATCTAATGCCAGGAAGAACAAACAAGACCCATGTTAAATAAAGGGAAATCTTGTTCATTTCACATATAAATATTCAATGAGACACACTGGGGTGCAAAGAAAGCCACCAGGCAAAGTAAAAAGCTAAAGGTCCCTGGAGACCTATAAGAAAGTGAGGTGCGATTAGACCAAGAAGGTAACTTGTGTCTGTTTGTAGAGTCTCTGTATCTTTGTAACATGTTGTAACTGACACAAAATTTGAATAGCAATCAATTTAAGTGGGTCAAAAATAGCATCCACACCCTCCCTAGAGTCCTAGTTGTTACACTCAGTATTACTACTCAGCTGTTAGCTGTGGCCCAGATTAAGCAAAAACTGTAAAAAGTACCCGAGTATGAATTCAGCAAAGCTTTCACACTTACGCTTATCTTCAGTGTATGCTTAACTTCAGCAAGTATAGAAACTCTTTGTTAAATAAGACTTTCAGACCTGCAGATAGCTGATAAAAAAAATCATTCAGAGTTTCACCTTTTTTTTATTCTGTTTGCCAAGTGCTACAAATAGCTGATACTTGATGTGCAGATTGTAGCAAGTATTCAGTAGTCAAAATTCAAACTCTGTCAGTAAGTTAAAGGTGACCTGTTATCTCAGTGTTTCCAAAGAAGAGGAGTTACAACACATTTCTGATTAACATGATTTGTTTTAGGAATCCTGGTTCCTTTAAAATACTGTTACTCCAAAACAGACACACTCTGCAAACTCTCCAGAATTCATCCTGTTAAATTGTTCATGGAGAATGAAACATATGAGTCAAGACAAAGTGATTTTTTTCTTTTTTTACAATCTAGACAAAACTTTGCACAACAGGGAAATAAACTCTAGTAAACCGAAGGAAAAGATATTACATCCATTACTCAGTTTGCATTTTTTACTCGAGTATAATAGGACTATAAACATTTTCTGTCAACAGCTTACAAAGAAACTTGTTCCAAGAGTGATGCATGGTGAGAACTTGCATCTAAATTGGGTACATCTAAATTAGACTGTGAATACAGAACATTCCCAAAGGTGGCTTTTGGTTAGAGCTGGTCAAGTAATGCAGAAGAGAGTTGACAAATATTGAAGGAAAAAACACACCCCAACCTCACAGGATTCCTCCCTCCTTATGTTTCTTGTGCAGGAGTATTTTGGGGGACAGTATGTTTATTTTTGTTTGCACTTTGTGGACAAGCAGCCCCCAGTTCTTGCAGAAAACACACTATTTGGTATTCTCCTCTTACAGTGCAAAACGTGGCCAAGTGTTTTGCTGAACAAGGAAGGACTTATAAATGCACCGGGTAAGGCCTACAACATTTCACTTCTCGGCTTCAGTAGGTGGTAGAGATTCTTTAAATTCTCTTGCTCATTTACATTAAGCAAACAAACAGAATTCCCAAACCACAAAGCCCACAAATTATGTATGTAGCTACTCTATGTAATCACAGGTTCCCTTTATGGTTAGTTTTATCTTCCCTCTCTCTCAAGCTATCCTCTGCCCACATTGCTGCTGGTCTTTATTAAGCCCCACATTCTACAAACATTTATGCGCATGATTTACTTTATGCTTTTAAGCAGTTGCAGAGAGTTCAATAGGTGTTAAATAGATAATGAACTAGAACACAATAGAACTGCATATCTGCACAGATCAGACTGAACCAAGTGAAGTTACAGCTGTACAGAAAGTTCAGCACATGGCTAGGAGTTTGCAGGGCCTCAGCTCATAGCATCTACCAGAACTAGCATCTGTGTTTGTGCAGCATCTGGCACAAAGCAGCTCTGAACCTGACCAGGATCCCTAGATCCCAGTGTACTGTAAGTAATGAACTGCCATAGGGACTATAATTAGGCACCAAAGAGCAAGTACTCAAAGGTCATGAAGACTCTAGCACAGGATATCGCCAGTGCATCTGCTGACGTTTGCATCTGCAGATCGTTCATTCAAACGCTGCCTGTTTTGGGAATGATAGAAGATTCCCACCATCCATCAGCTGCTACCTGACCTCTTTAAAATAAACTTGTCATAATGGGCATGTGCCTGGATCACCAACGAGACTATCAAATTTGGCACTGTGCTGCAGTGGGAAAGCCAAGTCCGGGTGGTAGTGATTGCTCTTCATTCTTACCCTCATATATCCTATCATTAGGTCAAGGTTGTGACACAGTGATGTTGGGCAATGAGCCCCCTGCCTGCACACTGCCTTTCCAGTGGATAAATCATCATTATTCCAAACATTTGTTGCACACCATTATACAGGGGTACACTTAATATTGGCTAAAGAAAAGGTGAATGACTGTAAGGACTTTGTCGAGGCTTCAGTGGATATTCAGCAGTGACAGCAGCATGCCAGGCTGAGAGGCCCAGCCAGCAGCTGGCAAGACATATTTTATGTAGCTTTGTGAACATAAGACTATGCAAATGTATTCAAAGGATGTTCTAGAGGCAAATTGGTTGGAGCTAAATTTGCCCAGATGCTCTTGAATCTGCTTATTACAGCCCTTAGCTTGAAAATTAGCTGGAACTGATGAGTCGAATCAGAGCTGACTTTAGGTTCTTTGCATATTAAGAAAACCACAACCAGATTAAATGTGTGCATGTCTATGTAGCATGGAAATTCAGCTCTCGATGACTCCTCACGCTACTCCCAAGATGAGGGCTTCACAACACTTAATCTGTGGAGAGCTCCTGTAGAGAGCTGGGGAACTATTTTGCCTTGAGTTTTTAAATTAAGAAAAAATGAACAAATAGTTTTCTCTTCCATCATGTTTTTTGATTTTTGTACCTTCATTTCGTTTTGCCTGCGAGGCAATCCCTGGCAGTGAACTCAAGCCTTCCCTCTCCTCTTACATGTTCCATTACCAAAGGTGAATAATCAAGATAAAGATGAAGATCGAAAGAAATATGTACTCGCTTACTCAGATAATGAATGTGAAGGATGAAATCACCTCAATCCTGAATTAAAAACAACTACTTCAGGATTCTGTTACAGTAGCAAAGGTACTGGAAGGAGATAGGATGTGTTGTGTCAATGGCAGTGGTACTTTTGCCTCCTTGTACTTCTTCCCCTTATAAGGGCAACTTTTGAAACCTTTCTTTCACCTGAGTATTGACCTTAAGAAAGAAAACTCTTGAGCTGTGGTTTAAGCCAGTTTCTCCAAGACGTGTGGAGTGTATGTTTGGCCACAGGGTGTTTTGACAGATCAACTGTAAGTTTGCCCCTTTTGTGGCTGCCTCTGCAGTCATACACAGAGCTCCAGGGCAGCAGCTCTGCCTTCCCCCTGCCTTGGTCACCCTATGCAAGACATTAACTTGGATCAGTCTTGCCCTTATGGCAGCTACACTGTGTCTGACCCCTGCCTGGCTGTACAAAGGTGGGAAAAGGGTGGGCCACTTCCTGCACTTAAACAACTGAGCACTGTTAGCTCAGGGACCATTGTGCCTCTGGTGTTTATACTGTCTTTGTCTGGATAAACTGTATGGATGCTGTCCCAATAGAGTCACTAACAGATTTTCTTGCTGATTTTCATGGTGCTGGCATTTCACCTTTAATGTGTATTTTAGACATCCCCATCTTGAAACAGTATCTCAAGCCTATTAAAACTCCATTGCAGTTATACTTCAATTTATTTTTTAGTACATGTCTCTTTCTGAGGAAACCAAAATTAGACACAGTTATATAATGTATGGTCTTCTTGGTGCCCTATGGGAGGTAAATTTCACCTCCCTGTGACACCTTAAGTGATCCATTTGCATAGTCTATTGAAGTATCCTCAAAGAATTTGACACCAAGGATGACCAAGAGACTGGCCTCCCAGTGCCACCTTCCAGGCTGTGAGCACGTACATAAAGCTCAAAATATTGCTGAGGCAGACAGAGATATTCAGTATCTTTCACTTCACAGAATTCAGATGCATCTCACACACACATACCAGCAATAATGTAAAGAACTCAGGTCAAATCAGAATTTCTCTTCCTTCATCCTCCACCTTTTCTAATTGTGTTGCAATGATTGGTCTCTAGATCTGAGGAAATACAGAAAGCTTCTTATTTACTAAGTTTTCAGTAATCCTAAAGAAGCTAATTCCTCCCTCCCCAGAATGATACAGCATGTGTTCCTAAATAACACCAGACACTGAAAATAGGCTGGGATAGGAATACAGTACAGTTGCACTGAAATTCAGTCAACATGCTTACCATTTACTTCTGGATTCTTCCTTGCCTTATTCTTGATCGTATGTTAGATATGCTAACAGGGGAGAAGGTCCAGTGGAAGTGAGACCATCTTGTACTCAAGAGATATTGAGATGTAGACATATTAGGATTTTTTTGCTTGCCTTTCATTCAATTTGTACATCATCCTGGGACTGCGTGCGATTTTTCAGCATGAAAAACATCTGGAAAATATGCTTAGGAAAAACTACAGATTTAAAATTTAAAAAAAAAAAAAAAGCCATGCCAGAAAAACAAACCCTTGTATTTGTCCCTAGAGCTTAGTGACTGAAAGATGATGGCATAGAAGGTTGCTGGATTTATCCCTCCTCAAACATCCTTTTCTTTCTCAATGGCAATTATACTCCTGAGAAAAAGTCAGAGCTGGTCAGATCTAGCCCTGGCATCTTTTAGTGGATTATTCCTAAAATAAAGAGGCTTTTCCAAGCCTGGTGGTTTCAGATGTTATGATCAATGTTTATTCATTTGTCCTCTCTTTCCATGGAACTGGCAATAGCTGCAGTTTCTGTATCCAATACCACTGTTTTGTCTGTTGGTCTAATCTAGCTACTTATACGGTTTCCACCATCATAATGTTTGAGCACATCCCAATAATTAAAAAAAAGAAAAGAAAAGAAAGAAAAACCCTAGACCAATAACAAATTCCCTTTTTCTTCATTCCCAGCCTGATTTTAATAAGAGTCTTGAGTTTTTGTACTTGTATGTGTGTGAGGAATTTACTGAGGAAAAGCTGAATTGAAGAAACGGTCCTACCTTCAACAACAAAAAGAGTGTGAAAGGTTGGCATGGGAGAGGCCACAATGGTGACCTGGGCTGCTACATGAGTGTACCAGGACCAGATGTGCCTCCCCTAGTTTTTCTGCTCCTTGTCCCATGACTCAGTGGTGTTTTACATTTTTCCTGGAATCTATCAAGTCATAAAAGTTATGAGGGGCAGAGGGTAGATGTGGGTTTTTCTTTTGACAAAGAAAACTTTCTTCTGTCCAGAGATGAGTTGTCCTGATCAGCTATCAGTGAAGGTGTTGCTTCTATTTATTCTGACCACATTTGGGTAAAAATCAGCATTTCTGTGTGTCTCTTCTCTGTCTTTGTCTGAGGATTGTTGTGTACTCTTCCTGTGTACACTCAGGTCACCCAAGACAAAACTGAGCCTGAAAATCCAGGCTCTGGTTTAGATAGCTTTCTCTCTCAAAAGCTGTGATGGGTTTTTAATGGCTTGTTAGGAGCTCAGTCTTATCTGCTCACCTATTACCCAGTTTCGGTGCTCTGGACCTGAAGTCCAGGGGAAGAAAAGGCTGATGAGCCTTTGTTTCCATCAGCTTTGGGCATTATCTTTAGGAAGAAAGCAAATCCCATGCGTATAAGATGGGCTAGGTCTTGGTGAAGATTTAAGGGCATTAAATCCTACTGGAATAAGAACATGCTGAAGCTCTTGCCATGTGCTCCGAATCCAAGAGCAGCAAACGGAAGAATTACCAATGTATAAAAATATAAGTAAACACATGCCAACATTAATTGGAGGAACACGTCCTTCTCACTGACCTTAGCCCATGTGACTCCACCTCTGATGTAAGGGACATGAGCCCTTGATTTCTCCTCTGCAACCAGTAGAGAGAAACCTCGTGTCCAGCTGAGGGAATAAACTGTACGTGAGGAAATGACTGAGTGTATTCTTGACATACCTTTTTTTTAGACCTCAGTCAATTAAAAGAAGTATCATTATGTCTCATATTTGGGCTGGAAACTAAGCAATTTGCGTACTCACAGGAATGAGCTACAGTCGTCTCAGAAGTTTTTGTTGGCAGTACGACAGGCAGCTGTCAACGCTTCGGTCTAGAAGTAGATGCAGCTCATTAGGATAGTTGGATATCATCAGATTAGCTGGGCTTGAAGATAGGGTGAGACAGGAAAACATATGACAAGAATTGGCATCATAAACCCTCCCCCTTCAGGATTACTACCTCAAAATCATGGAATGTTGTTGTGAACATAGCCAGTATCAATGGAATATATCCTAATTTAAAGGCAGATTTGCCAAGTACTTAAGCATGGGTTTCGGTGCCCCTGGTACACATAAAAGTTATGGCATCAGTTCTGGATTAGTTTCTGGGACTCCAGCAATGATGTTCCTGGCATAGCACTCCTTGCAAACACGTACTTTGGAGGAGTTCCCATGCATTTTTTTATTGTCCACCAGAGCTGTGGTGGCAAGCTGTGTGAAATCTATCCAGAAAAATGGAAAAAATCAAAACCAAAGGAAAAAAAAATAACAAACCAAAAAAAACAACAACCAACCAAACAAAAAAACACCCATCCTGATCAAAGATGGCAAAGCCTTTCTTGTGTAAACCTAAAACAAGGTCTGAAATCAAAAGGATATGAGCTGACTATGTAAGAGTCAGGGAGGAGGGAGTTTTAGACTTTCTTTGAATGCCCTTAGAAGACTGCCTGAAATATTCTGTTCAGTTCTGGTATCAGAAAGTTGCTTGCAGACTGGAAATGATTCAAAGATGAATGGCAAAAAAAAAAAGCAACAGCAAAAAATACCAGAGTGGCAGCAGGAACTAGTTTTGAAGAAAGCATAAATAGACTTGGATTGGTGACAGACAAAAGTAGCCAAGCTCCTTGACAATACTCCATGTGTATTTGAAAAATGTAAATGGCATGAGGCAGATGAAGTGTTTGTCTTGTTTGTCTGCGTGCGTTGCCATGATTTGGTTTTGTGTTCAAAACCTCTTTGCTCTGAGCATGCTTTTCAGAGCTTGATCCTTAGCTTTGCAATCCAAGCAGCAGGAACACCTTGTGTTTCTTTGGGACTTTTCAAGAGATGATCCCCAAATGCTTCACAAGAGTGACCTAAAGGAACTTCATGTTAAAAACCTAAAAAAAAAAAAAAAAAAAAAAAAAAAAAAATTAAAGAGGATTCATTTATTTTTCCCAAAATGCAGTCAGCTCTGGATTAAATTTAAGAAGGACCTGGCTTCTCCAGTGGGTGAGGTCCTTCTCCTTTACCTTACCACTGAGTCACAAAGGATTTGTTACCCACTTTTAGTTCATATCTGAGGATGCTGTGAGCAGAAGTAGGAACAGTTCCCCGGTCATAGAGTGCACTGCAAGAGGCAGTATCAGGACTAGAAATTTTACCAAGTTAAAACATAGGGGAGGAATAAAAGAGACAGAATCGCAATTTCCTTGAAGGGTATGCCTGGTCATCATAACTGCTGCCTCTGTTATTTATAATTATGAGGATGTACAGACAAAAGTCTGATGTTATTTATCTGCTGAGCAGCACCTCTGCTTACTCAGTACTGATTTAAGGTTGCTAGAGCAACACCAAAACCACTTCCTATTGAGTTTAGATGTGCTCTGCAGGCCTCCATAGTTAGCAGAAGTTATGAAACTTCATGAAGGAAATACGATGCAAAGTACTAAGAGGTGTGGAAACCCTAAATGGGGATGTAACTTCAACCACTTCTTAGTCAATGCTAAAGGAAAATAGGAGTATGATGGTCTTATGTTTAAAAACCTCTTTTTTTTTTTGAGGCAACTTAAATTCTGTTAATAATCAAGAGGAGACAGCTTTATAAAGAAAAGAAACAGTTTTGTTTAAATTTTAATATCTCCCTTAAAATACTATTTCTGTGCACACTGAGGATGTGTGACATTGTTTTAAGCCTTATACTTGTATTCACCATTCATTTAGCTTTCATTACTGACAAAATCTCAAATGCCAGAGGATGTGCAAAACCTGCTGGGTGATTTGCAAAATCTTCCGGTGTTGGAAATATTTCTAATGATGAAATACTTTATTAATTGCTTCTATTTTATCTGATTACTGGCTATTGCCACATGAATCCTGAGGGCTTTGCAACAAAGAAGATCTGCACTTCTTAAGTTATAATTTCTGGGCTTGTGCTATAATACTGTGTGAAAAATAGTATTCATTATTATTCAGACAATTCCCAGTTTCAAACATATCTTCCATGAGACTTTAGCTGAGAAAAAACAGGGAATTCACATCTAGGCTGTTTACAAATAGAATCTCCAACTATTTCTGTAGAATTTAATTTACTACTCAGTTGTAGTGGTGTGATCCTAGGAAGGAAAGTTCAAGATCTGTTTAACTTGAAGTTTCTTTTCCAATGCACTTCCTACAGAATTCTGTGAATTTGGAATGGCTCAAGTAGCGTTCCTGCTGAAAGTGCTTTTTCAGTGCTTCTGAGTGCTTTTGATGTTGAGCTTTTGCTTATTGCCTCTCACATGTCCTTGGCTCTAACAATAATATAGCAACTTCTTCTGGTTTCCCCTTATATACTCAGAACAAATCAGATTTTGGTATATGTCAAGAGAATCATAAAAACATGGACCATAAGTCTGGGGCTGTGTTTCTGCAAGCACTGGTGATGAAATTACTCCTGGAATATTTCAGCTTGTTAAAATGTCACCTTGCTAGAGAGTATTGGCAGACTGAAAGGAAGAGAAAACATTGGAGAGTTTAAGAGACTCAACCACAATGAAAGATTAGAAGAATGGCTTTTGAACTGTGAGACAAGTGGTGATTTTGACATAACCACAAACATGATAGTCAGTGTGGATGTTTACACTGAAACATGGGAAAGATCTCATTTACTTTATAGGTAAGTCAAGGGATGTAGTTACTATGCATTTATCCCCTCATCTAGGTACAACATGGCCAAAAAGATGTATTGTGTAGCTGGTGTACAACCAGGTCAGAGTCCCACACAAGCCAGGGACTTAAACTAGTTGCTGGCACTGAAGTGCCCTCACAGCAGCACCTCCTTGCACAGCACAGCAAAGGGGGAGGCAGGACTCTTGTAACCATGTCCCCCAGCCCGAAAATGGTTGCAGGTAGGTATTTGGCTAATGGTATGACATTGATACAAAGAAAATGCCCTTTCCCTATTAGAAAACAAATTCTGTCAGTGTGACATATTAGGCTGGGAGGGAGGTACCCATAACAGACCAACTGCTAACACCTGGGGTACATTTAAAACTAGGTTGTGCAAAATATTAGAGTCTATGTAGTAAGCAGGAGCCTAGCATGGGCTGGGAGACAGCTGACTTGTGGGATGCTGGTGGTCTTCAGAGATCTCCATGGGTCTTAGGCTTCTCTTCCATCTCTGATTTCTGCCCTGCCAACATTTGAGTGCATTACTGTCCTGTCATGTGATTTGTTTCATAGCCCAGAGGGGACAGTTGAATTCCTTCTACAGCAACAATATTTTTTTGTGATGCCAATGCCATGACCTTTATTCATCAAAAACAAAGTACAAATGGGGAAAGCAGGGTGGAGCTCTGTCAGAAATGTGATGTAAACAGCTACAAAGACATGTCTGTGATCCTCCGAAGTCATTTCCCACCAGGTAAGAATCAGAGCAACAGGTATTGCAAACACAGCAGAGATCCTATCTGATACTTTGTTAAGCTAATTGCCTATATCTAAAAGCAAGGTCTAATAAAAATTGCCAAATTGAACTTTCAGTCAGATGAGACAACAACATCAACAACTGTAGCTTCTAAAGGATTTATGGAAACAAATTCCCATTCCAGCATAACATTTTAAAAAAAGCCAGCCTCTTTTCTAGCATTCATGAAAGTAACATGAACAATTCAGCAGGAGAAGAGTTGCCATTTTGTTGTGGAAACAGTCTCCGCAGTACCCTTGAAAATTCATCCTGAGGCAAGTTTGAAATAATTCATGCTTTTGCTTTTATAAAAATATCTTCATGTTTGGAGCAAACAGCTGTGACTCTGGTGGAGAACAGCAGAAATACGACCTGTATTGAAACCTGTATCTTACTGGGAGAACTGGGAGCTTAGTCTCCCAGTAGAGAAGTGAAATTCAGGCAGCAACATTTACAAAGCTGCCAAGAGCTCCAGGGTGGCATGAATTCAGCTTGAGGGGAAAACCTGTGTTCAGGCTAGGTGGAACAGGCATATGGCAGTATCTGTTGCACTGGCTGGAGATGTCTGTGCCCTGAGGTCTGGCAGGCCAGTGGATGTGTCTCCATAAATGCCATATTGCCCTCCACATGGTTTCATAGGACCTCCAGAGGAATTGAATGGAAAAGCTCCCAGGGGTCCACCACACCCTCCAATGTGTGCCTTTGCTCAGTGACTTACTCAGATCTGTCATCAGGCAATCCCAGGGCTTCACTGCTCTGGATGATGCCTGGTCACACACAGCTTCTCCTCCAGCTTCACAAGCCGCGCCACCAGTGCCCCCCACCAGCAGTCACTACGGGGAAACACATGCCAAGGGTGTCTTTCTGAGTACCAGGGAATCTCAAATCCACTTTGGCTGCTCCGCAGGTCACTGAGATGTGCTTCCCAAGGAAATGTGAGAGCCTAGTGGCAAGTTTTCTCTCCATGAACTTAACAATTCCAACAGGAAAACACACAGGAGTAAGAATAAGAAAATTTCAGGTCTTTGGCTGACACAGTAAGAGAAAATTGCTTAGTGCTACAGGCAGCCTGTGACCAATGTGCACAAAATATTAACTGTTTGTGACCCATTTTACAACCAGCAAGTGATAAGATTAGGCTTTGATACAAATCAGAGCTGACTCAAATTGGCCAGACAGATTTAGAGGCACAACTCTGGATTTCTTGTGCTTCACACTGAGCCTATTCCACTCCTTTCCTTCTCCACATCCTCCTCTGTAGAGACAACAAAGCAGGACTGCTCTGTCTGGGAGAGACAAGCAGCAGCTGTTGTCTGCAAGGATGCAGTGCCAGGCTGGTCTTGCCTGCTTGACAGGGTAAAGCCACCTGGCCATACGCTGAACCCAGCCAGCACTTCACTGTCTTGATTCATGGGACCAGTAGTGAGTACTTGGCAGAGAAAACATGTTCATTATGGGGCAGTCCCAGATGGATTCATAGTTGTCAGACTGGAAGGATCCCAGTGTGATCTCCTGTGTTGGTGGATCTTTGTGAGGCAAACATCCCCAACTTTACTAGTTTGCTTTGTTGGACATAACAGCTGCAGGGCCAGGTGGGGCAAAGGGGCTCCTGTGTGCCCCACAGACCTGAGCCTGATGTAACAGAGACTCCTGGGTGGCTTGAGGGAGATCTTACAAGCTCATGTTGTGTATTGCTTTACATTGATGCAGCTTCATGATTACATGCTACTTTGCTTAGGTGTGCATTTTAAATAAACTGGTAGCATTTTTTATTAATTCATGTGAGGAAAAGATCAGACATCCTTTTTTTTTTTTTTTAAGGAACAGTAAATAAATCACAATTTTCAAAAAGCGAGGTACTTCTAAAAACAGTAAGGAGCCAAACACAAAAAGTGGTGTCTACTCCTGAATCCTGGGTAGTGTCTCAGTCCTGTCAACTCTTCTTATTTCTGTCTGGACTTATACAAACTCAAAGAAGATACGCTGAGCCTTCAAGATGAAAGCGATGAATGCAACATGTATGTGTGTGCATTCACCAGGCAGGGTGAGGCTGCCAGCGCATAGTGTTTGGGGCATTTATGTCTCCTTAGCATTTGTGTTTTCTTGCTCCAGAGCCATGTGTCTCCCAGGGGGGTGCTGCTTCACAGCTCTGTCCCTCACTGCCAGGCCCTTTTGCCAGAGGCCACACACGCCAAAGGCTTGAAAAAGGTCAGAGAAGAAATCCCCCCCATGCTCCAGCTTCTCCTCTTCCTAAATGGGTCAGTCTTTCAGGAGGTGGGGAGGAAATGTCTTGTAAAAATGCCATTGTCAAAGACACCTCTAAACAATGCGGCAGACGTGCACACCATTAGCATATAGGAACAGGCAAGAAAACTCCCTGAAATTCTACTTTTTCTCATAACACCACCAAGTGTGTCACTCTGGCCTTGGTCCAGGTCAGGAGCTCACTGCCCAGGAAGCACTTGGGTAAACTTTCCAAAACCTGTATCTACCCAGGTTGGGAGATAACAGTCAGGTATCCCAAAAGAGAAGTGCAGGGATGCCGCAGTGAATATTGCTGAATTTATTTTAGGCAGTGGAGATTCTGGCTGAAAGATAACTTGAGAGCATGCCAAAGGCCCAGAAAAGGTAACTGCTTAGGGAGGCTCAAGGTCACCCAAGCCTGCAAGCCGCTGGCCTCTCCTCAGTGACATTGCTGCCCTATGGAGCGACGTGCTGCCACAGAGCTGAAAGCTGAGGCATCCTCCTCAGAGCACGCAGGCAATGCTTGAAGTGTTTGTGCCCAGCCTGTGCCAGAGGACGGCGGGCATGGACCTGCCAGGAGCTGCCTGAACCACCATAAGTGGGGAGTACAGTGGATGCTCCTACATTGCTATGATGGTTAAAAGCAGAGGTCCCAAAGCCAGCTCTGCCCCGCCTGCCACCAGATGCAAGCAATTTGTTTTGCATTTGGACTGGTAGTCCGGAAAACCGAAGTGCTGTATTTTTAAGTTTATATTACGTGTTTGCTTTCCAGTTTTGTTAATTAAAATCATGGAACTGGATGAACAGTTACTGGATAGTTTGCAGGGTTTATTTGAAATTTTCTATTTTTTCTGGATGCTCAAGCATTTGATGTCTTTTCTCTGCTTGCAGTGCATTAATTTACCTAGTTAGAAACTCTATCTTTCTGAACCAGTAAAAACATGAAGTTGGGAATGGTTTTGTTTCTTACAGGATTTTTATTTAGGGTTTGCCTTCACCTGCCAATGTAACTTGTCAGAATAAACTACGTACTTTTAAATAATTTTTTATACACTCTTCATAAGTGTTTCACCATTGCTTGGAGAAAGAAGAGAACAGAGGGACCCATAAGCAAATAAAAAGAAATATGAGCATGTATGAATTCACTTGAGTGATCACTCTTCTTCCTCTTCAGTGAGTTTAATGGCTTGTATGGATCAGTCACATAAGTCAAGAGGGCTCAACTGGATCAGTGAGCTCATCACCATAAATTTCTGGACTGTTTTCCACTGTGATGTCCTCTGTCACCTGGGCTGTGGTCAGGCCAAGTCTGCCCAGTTTGGTGACCAGCTCCAAATGCAAATGGAAGTGGTTCTGCATGGCAGCCTCAGGCACTGCTGATCTTTTGTTGCTTTCAGTGGGTCTGCCACAACTTCTTCCCAACTTCCTAGCCTACATTAGCATGGCTTGTCAGCTTTCATATCACCTTCGCAGTACCTGTGTGACCATTTTGTCTTTGCAGGAGCTGTTTCGCTTGTGAGGCCAAGGAAATCTCCACAGGCCACACAGCAGCAGAGTATGTAACTGCAGCATGTTGGCTATGTTATTAGCAGAGAGGGAGGCGTGTTCAAAATGTGCATAGTCTCCAAGCACACCTTGTGCTAGTGGAGTAGTGCTAACAGAGGACTTACTCCACTGAGGGAATGTCACTTAAATTGTCCAGACTTGAAACTTTAAGGACTAAAAATGTTAAGTGTGGACATGTGGAAGGACATGCCAACATAAGCAGGATTTACTTTGATCTGCAGACTAAGCTCCAAGTAGCTCAGCAAAGCACATACATGCTTCTTTCATGCAAGAGTGAATATCACCTTAAGTCAGCAGTGCCTTTCTATGCAAATCTCGAACTGTTCTGCATTGTGTCAAATAATGACTCCAGAATTAGATCCAACAAGATCACTTTTTTTAATTTTTTTTTTTTTTCAGCACATACATTCAGAGACTTAGCCCTTTCAGGGCTTGTAACTTGGTTATTAATAGTATTGTTTGTCTTCTTTGGAAAATTGAATTCACGTGATAAAGAGGAACTTTGTGTATCAGATTCTGATGGAGAAGTTCTGGTATGAATGCTTTTGTAAAATACAGAAGTGGCAAATGCAGGTTATATGGTAGAAGATTATTTTCTTTTGTGGTTTTGTTTTGTTTGTTTGTTTGGGTTTTTTTTCAAATTATATATGATTTAGCCAGCCAAGAACATTGCTAACATTAAAAAAATCCATTGCCTATTGATCTTGTCCCATTTTTTGATAATTTAGGCAGGCATTGCAAGAATTTATAAGAACTATTATGTAATAGTTAGCTCAAGCAAAAAAAAAAATTAAAAAAGATAAGTTAATATACATGTAGTACAAGGTAAGAGGATTTAAAAGGAAAAGAAAAAAAGGAAGTGCAAAAATTGGATTTACTAATGACACATTAAAACAAATAAAAGATGAGCCCCAGTTTGGATTTTTGCACAGGGCAAGGGCTGCAGAAATTTCCTCAGGGAACAATCCTCTATTGGCAAAGCATGGTTGAGCAGAACAAACAAATCTTTTTTGTCTTTAATTGTTGTGATTCTGTTTAAAAGTTACAGCATGACAATTTTAGCATGTGGAATGCAATTATGAAAGAAAATGGGTTTCCTGAATTTTCGATGATTGACTAAAATCCACACACATACTGGTTATTTTAATTTAAGGAAAAAGGATTTTGTTTCTTTATCCTGTTACATAACACTGGATCTATTCTCCCTTGAACACACAAGTATGTTTATCATTAATCTTAAAGGGAAACAGTCGTCCTTCAAAATCTTTCTGATTTTTTATCTTTTTTCTTTAAAGTTTGATCCAAAATGACTGGATATGAATTGAAGATGAAAGCACTGTGTTTATTTTTTTAATTAGATTATTTTAACCTCATTTATGCATAGTTCTTTTACTGTTCTTCCCAATAGCAACAGTGGAGAAAAAAACATTGGTTTAGAAGTGATTTCAAAAATGCAAAACATACGGGTCGTACAGCATCCAGCAGGAGAGTACCTGTTATTGGTTTGTAGCTCATTTTTATGAAACTGGCTGGCTTTCAGTCTGGAAACATTCTTTAATAATACCTATATTTTTCATTCTATAGTGCATTCCTTTCGAGAACTTTAAATTGCTCCTGAGATCTTGAAAATCCTGGTGAAAACCTTTAGATATATGAGATGTTTTTATTTCCAGGTAGCTGACTGTCAATTAACTGGAGACACTTCTCTTTTCCCAGAGCCCATGTGACCATTTTAGTTCCAGGCTGTTTGGTTTCTCTGGGTTTGCTCCTCACTTTAGGAATCAGGTAAAGGAACAGGCATTTCTGAACTTCACTGGTGTTTGGAAAGGACCTGCTCCAGCCTTTCAGACTTGCTAAGTGCCTCAAGTTAATATGCAATTAGCTTGATGTAAGGAAAGGACTGGTGGAAGCAATCCCATAATGGCTAGGCAGTCTCAAATATAAGCTGAATAGGCCACCTGTAGCATTAAATTCTCTGAATTTAATGATAGTGGAGCTACTTCTCAAGAAGACCGGTGGTTTTTAGTTTTGCGTTTGACTTGTAAACTGGATGTGGGGCTCCATCAATGACAGGTTCACATGATGGGGAGTGTACCAAAAAAATGGGTCATGTTTTGATTTCTGTTTGATATCTTATTTATATATGATTTAAAAGGGTAAACTAAGAAAAATTAACTGTCCAGGCCATAATTTCATCCAAAATAAACACAGGCTAAAACTACAGCAACTTAGTGGATTGCGTGGATTAGTGGGATATCCTGGTATGTAATAGCAATAGCAACAATGTTATTACATGATTTAGTAGTGCTTAAAATCTGCAATCCAGAGTCACTGCATGATGTGCAAATCCCTTACAAAATCTGCCTTCCTTTTTCAAGCTCAGTATCCTGTGCTATAGAGGGCAACCCTCTATAGCACAGGATATAGATATAGATATATATATATATAAGGTTGGCCCATATAACTTTGTATAGGAAATTTGTGTTTGGAGACTCATTAATGCAATGGACTTACAAAGACCATATTTTCATCATTCTTTTTTATACCCTTCTTTACAGACAGTGCTGTCCACTCATCCCCTAGATCTCTGCTGGACTTTGTGCCTGGATAAATCTTGCCATTTTTATTTTAATGTTTATATGTAAAATCTTCCCCATCCCTGCAAAATCACTTCTTTGTTCTTGCCATTGCCTTGATCCTGAGCCCACGAAACATCATGTTCCCTTTAGCAGCCACACATTGAAAAAAAAACCATATTTTTCTACTGAAAAAAAAAAAAAAAATCCATTTTGATTTTTAAATGAACAAGAATTTGCTAATGAGCATATTTTAGATCCTGGTGTGATATCCCTTCCTCCATCCACTGCACCTGATAGAAATCTGATCTAACTCTGCCATACAATGGTGTTAATATGCATCCATCTGCAAAATTAGATATTTGCATCCCTGCCCTCAAGACCTCTTTTACAGGGTGCAAATACAGTGAGTCTCTTCTGGCTTTCATGCCCTCTTGGTAGATTTCCACACGTTGTAGCCAAGCTCAGGATTTGGCCCAGTGTCTTTTTTAAACCCTGTGACCCAGACATGGAGATTAAAAAAGAGTTATGTTATTGGATTAAACAGATACAAGAGACACTCGCTGTATCAGCATCCAACACCTTAAAACTCCATCAGCTCAGCATGTTAATGGCAAAAATAGTCTCTAAGAAAGAGGGAAACCATGAAGGAGGATGATGGCTAACTCATCTGTGCCTTGGGCTGCTCTGCCTGGTCTGCAATGCAGCCACAGGGATATGATATTCTGCTTTCTATAGCATCGTAATACTGGATACACTCAGATCTGGTATGCAAGTCATTTGAACTACACCTACCTGCAGACAGAGTGGTTTTGGCCCCTCTTACTTACATCTGGGTTAATGCCTTCATGGTGGGATATTTAAGGGGCTAGGCTTGATTACACTATGAATGGCACTAGTACACATTGCAATCAATAGAATGACATAAATAAAAATACTAATAAGGATTTACAGGAAAGGGATAGTACTTTCAGTCACCATTTATATGCTTAACATTATACACATGCTTATGCTTTGTAATTTGGGCTCTAACTTGTGATTTTGGTTATGTAAGAGAGACAGAGGAGCCGGTGGCATTAGTGCTGCCATAAGCTGCTGCAGCTGAAGGCAGAGTTCCCCCAGATACTCACCAGGCATGTTCTCAGAAGTTGTGCTGTCTCATAATGAAATAGCAGACAGCAATGCACATATCTGTGACACAAAAAGACTAGTTATTATTATTATTCCACTTAGTTCAAGGTACTGTTTACACACCTCTGACTTCAAAACAGCTTTGACTGATAGTTTTTTCCTCCAAACTTTTTTTTTTTTTTTTTAAACACAGAGAGCAGCCATGTGCTTTGTGGGGCTGACTTTCCTTTTAATGAGCAAGGAGCAACAGAACAAGGGAGAGCCAGAGACAGAAAATACAGGCTTTTATTCCTCTAGAGAACTTGAGCAAAATATTCCATTGCTGTCAGTGGTACAGCTGTGCTGGCAGGATCCTTAGCACAGATGAGGCTCCAGCCACTGCTTACATTTCACTGATGTGACTGCCCGTTCCTAATCTGCATTGAGGCATCCTCACTGCAAACGAACAAGTGCCTGCACCAGTGTGAAATGTTTTGCTTCCTTCCCTAGTGTGGCCAGAGCCGCCAGTGTTTGTGGTCCCTCGTGGAGTCTCACAAAATGCTTCAGCGAAGGATGCCTACAAATCCAAAGCTGCAGTACAATAGAAACCTGACTCAGAGGATGTAGGTGGCAGCATGCACTACATCATGTTTAAGCCAGGCTGTTTAGTTTGAGATAATGTCACCAATTAACTGCATATATCATATACCTGTATCTATTTGCCATTTAAGAGACTCACTTTGCAAATCAGCTCAGATACTGGAAATTCACAGTGCACTGGAGTTAGGGAAAATCGCTTGTGAGACTGTGGCACACTGTATTTGGCATAGTGTACTGCCAGCAAGGAGTTGTGCAGAAGGGGTGCAGCTCTCTGTGCTTTTAGGAAACCAGTCTTCTCTAGAGACATCCCTGGAAGCTGTGGTGATGGAATTTGATCACCCAGCAGCTGATGCAGAGGTGATGGGCTACAAAGGCCTGTTGCCAGTGACTGCCACCCTAGTTTGTGGAGTAGGAAGGTCTTGTGTCTGCAAAAGCCTGGGAAAGCAGAGCTGTGGGGACTGTTAATGATTCTTTGGTCCATCTCTGCTGTTCCCAGTGCAAGGTTAGCACCACAAGACTTCTGTGAAACACGGATGGCCAAAAATCTCCTTTTCCTCTCTACTCAGCCCCCACAGTGCAAACGTTATTCTGCAGTACAGAGGATCTTAGTAAGCCTTCAGCAGGGGTTATATGAAAACGCCTAGCGAGTCTGTATGCTGTTGTATCCTTTCGATAACAGAACTAGAGATATGGGTAGGAAAGCAAAGCCATATATGAGTCATACACCCATTCGCTTGCAGGAGAAAAGCACCAGCTTATGGTGCAATGAAACCCAATGCAGGACAAAACGTTGCCCTGTTCGTTTCTCCTGCCGATCGTCCCGGACGTACTTTGTTCTCTAGCTGTGAGCTGGGCAGACCGGTGCCGAGAACTGCTCTTTTGGGAGGAGACAGAGCAAAGCAGAGATCCCGGTCTACCAGGCACCTGCCAGGCCACGCTCCCTTGTTTCCTCCCCAGGCCGGAGACGGCTGCTGAGACCAAATGCCCCAACAGCCTGGCCGAGCGACATCGGGTGCTGAGTCCGAGCCCCCGCACCTTCCCGGAGGGAAGAGTGGCCGGGAAGGAGCAAAAGCCAGAGACAGGGCAGCAGGACGGGCAGCGCCGGTGACAACAGCATGGGATGCTTTGTCTGCGAGACGGGCGCTCTTTGTGTAAAGATAAAAATTAATAATTAAGAAAAACATAGAAGAATAAAAACTAAAGAGAGAAGAGCAGCAGCAGCCAGCCCTCCTCTTCGCTCCCCTCCCCGTCCCGGCAGCCGCAGGACAAGGGCCGGCTCCCTCCGGGCCGGCTCGGAGACGGCCCCGCTCCCCGCGGGGGAAGGCGAGCAGCCCGGGGCGGCCCCCCCCCCGGGGGGGGGGGTCGCCCGCACCCCCCCCCCCCCCCCGCGCCCCCCCCCGCGCCCCCCCGGCCCCCCCCCCTGCCCCCCAGTCCCCCCCCCCAGTGCCCGCCAGTGCCT
>JANIJG010001565.1:49107-76328 GCA_024611175.1 Megaceryle torquata | reverse complement strand
AGACAGTGCAGTGAGTTAGAAGAACTGAGCTGAAAAGTAAAATCACTGAGCAGAATTAGTTCTGTTCTCACTCAAACAGTAAGAAAGAAATGTGATAAATTGTTTTTACTATAATTTAAGACATTCATTTATTATTCACTGCCATGTTTTCCTGTAGAAAATGGTACCATTATATGCATACATGGCTAGATTTTTAGCAGACAATAATTAGAAGCACCTTTGTGCTGTCCTCACATCATTTGTGAAGAATCAAGAAATGTGTGGATATTGTAATTGAGGAATATAATTTTGCTTAGCAATTCTGTAAAAGATGTTTTTCAATATTATCATGAATATTGTGTACATGAATATAACACAGTGTTCTTCAAACAAATACGTGTAGTAAATATAAGTATTAGTCACTTAAAGAAACCAGGCAGATTGTTTATGAATTTTAACTTTTCATGTGATGAATACAGTGAAATGCAATGAACTACAACACAAAATCATTTTATCTTTAAAGACCTGCTGAAGAGCTAAAAAACATTTACTGGCAGCTTTCATTCATTAATGAACAACTGAAAACATTTAGCACACACAACAGGACCCTTCAGAAGCCTCTACCCGGATAAATATTCAGGAAAGCTTCCTAGTCATTCAATCTAGACACTTGAGATTAGGACCACAATTTATTTAGCTGACTGATTGCCAACTGTGGTAATTTCAGTAATTTCAGATGCTGTATCCGAAAAATAATTTTGGCATCTAAAAATCTACATCCAAAAATGTAGTCTAATACACCATACTGACTGAGTATCTAGATACTTTTTATCCCACTTGAGCCTGTCTGGGACACAGTGAGAAGGTGGAGTTTCTTGGGATGCCTGATCTGGCTCCATTGAAAATGTAATCATGCATTTTTCATGGTGTAAATTGATCACAGAAGAAACTTTTAGTTAACAAGGTAATGGCCAGAGCACTTACCAAGGCATCTAACACCAAGACATCTTATGAATTCACTACCCCAAATAACTGGATTCCAGAATAATTTTTCTTGCAGTACTTTACTGGTAGAATGCATCTTTTTTTGTTGTTTTTGTACACTTCCAGTATGAGAGGAAGAGAAATTACAGAACTTCTTTGATGCAAATCCTGAATTACATTTTATTCAGGACTATCTCAGAATGCACAGAGAAAGAAGTTTAGTCATTCATTTCCTTGTGTGTGCATAATCCCTGTAGGAAGGGATTGTTTCTCATAAATACTGGGTATCTTATAATCACATGTAAATACTACAATTGATAGTTAATGGAGCACCAGTATTGCATGTACAGGACCTCCAGGGACAGAGTCATGGGTCAGAGTAATAGATTACATATTTGATTTCTATTAAACTGGAAAGGTGTTACTGAACACCACTAGCACTTTAATAAGTGGCCTGACCATAATCAGCTCAGTGCTATTCCTCTCTTGGCTGTCTAGCAGCCTATGATAATGTTAAATGAGTACAGTTAATATACTTATGAATCATATGCTGAATATGAAAATATTTTCTTATGATGGCAATGTATAAAAAACTATTTCTGGCAGATGTTCATATGAAACAAGACAATTTTACAATTTATAAGTTTTATATGACACCAGCACATAAAATCCATTTCACAATGCATCTGAGACTTTGTATCACTTTGAGCACTGTATCACTTTGTAAATATTTGCTATGTGAAATTTAGTTCATTTCTGGAAAATTGACTTGAGCTGGGGAGCACTGAAAGCAGCAGCTGCATAAATTCAGTGTTAATGTCATTCTTTGACCTCTGAAACATCTTTCACTGTGGCAATAAATAAGTTAATTTTACTGTAATAATTTTGCCATATTGTAAATTTATCCAGTGGCATGGGACCAATACTATCTAACAGAAAGGGAGGTACACTGTTAGGTCTGGAAGAGAGCAGATTTTCTGAATTAGGTTGCTGGGGGAGGATGTCTAGGTTCTCTGTTGAAGGTTTTGCCTGCCCTGATCCATGATGTGCAATCTATCAGCATGACATGTTACATATCTTTCTTTACTGAAAAATTAAAAGACGTTTCACTGACTTGTAAAGGTTTTCAAATTAGTCAAATGGGTTCTACAGGTAGAAACAGAAGCTCTGAACATTAAGGTAACCAAAACCCTGTCCCATTAAAAGATCTTATTTTAAGCTGTTACTGAGAGAAAATGTGAATTGGAAAAAAAAGGAAATTCTTAAAGATGTGAAAGAAACCATGGGAAGGGAAATATACTTGATAAGGAAACAGTGAGAAAGGTAGGAATTTGAGACTAGGTGAGCAAATTGACAATAATAAGCAGGTAAGAAAGTGGGAACACCAAGAATGAGCTCTAGCACGTACATGTGACTTAGAGCTGGTGAGGACAGACAACAGTGATTGTGTTCAATCTTTCTGTGCCAGCTCTTCCTTTAATTTCTTTTAACAATGACTGAAGAAAACAACCTGGGCTATTAAACTGGTAACAGAAAGATTCAAAAGATTCTAACAGGAAACTGAAGGAAGCTATTTCAAAGCAGTATCAGTATGGAGGAAAAAGAGAATGAAATGACATGGAAAGAAAGAGGACTGAGAACCAAATGAAGCATCTGATGATTACAAAGTGGACATAAGTAGCCACTGTTCCTGAATCTCATCTGTTCCTCTAATGATTACCATATTTATGAAGCTCACAGGCTAGATAATATAATTACCTCAATATAGGCATACATCTATGAATCTGTCAGCACCTTAGAATATGACTCTCTTCTCTCTCCAGTACTGGAACTCTTGTGCTACGAAATTAAACTATCAATAAACAGTACTAGATAATGGCATTCCTAGTTTTCTTTGGAAACCAGGCAAAAATATGGTTACACCGTTGCATTGTCTATCTAGTACCTTTTTAACCAAAAAGTCAATGGCCACAGGCTTTTTTCAGAGAAGAATTGTTCTCATTTTGATACATACTTTGTGAAGTGCAATGACCAGTCAAGAACACAGACCACATCTGTGATCTGCTGGGAAAAAAAATAAAATGGGGGGAGTCTAGCAGGTGGTATTTTGTTTCACTCCATAGCTCCTGCTAATCAGTATACATGCAACTTTCTACTGTTTCGTGTGATCATTTTCTAAGTGGGTAGGAGGTAAGAAGGTAGAGCTACTGGAATTTCACAGGGGTAACTACAGAGAACTGGAGGTATCACTCAAAAATATCTAAGAGGCTAGAAATACTGGGGGACCTGAAGGCAGGAACAAGGGTCACAGGACAATAAAGGTAACCAAAACTGATGGGAAGAGGATGCCCTGAAGATCATCAGCATTCAGTATATTATTCCCTCAGACCATGAATTCTAAAGACAAGCTTCACTGAATTCCTGCATCACTGAAAGCTAAAACACTTGTTTTCTAACTCTCAAGAAATGGCTCATATGTACACTCAAAATCATACAGTGAAGGAATATGGAGTCAGAAAACCTTAGAAGTACCCTCTTAAAGCCAGTACAAGTTCTTTGTGCATTAGACAGTAGGTGCCTAGTGGCATTTCTAAAACATATTTGTGCATCCCAACTACCAAAAGACCTTTGAAATGCCATTTCTGTTTTTGAAAACATTCTTCAATTTAATTTCAAAATCCTGCATTCTTTATACAAGCAAAGAAATACCAATAATAAAAGCATTGAAAGGCATGATAACAAATTTACTTCTCATGTCATACATAAGTGCACTCCTCCCCTGCACAGTGACTAAAATGGTTTAATATTGTAATTTAAATGTTCTGTAGGCTTCCATTATGAAGCCTGCTAGTTAAGCTTTCACTGGATTGTTGTGAGGAACCAATTTCTTTCTCGACAGGAGCCTAATAAATTTTTATCTAGTTTATTTAGAAGACAGACAGTGAAGTAATATGCCTTCCTTCATGTGGTTTACAAAAGGCCTAAAATACAATGTAGTAACAGAGGAGAGTGAATAATGAAAGTAAAAGAGAAGTACCTAATTCAGAGAATTGAATGTAGTCAAATTGTTAACTGCTTTTTTCTTAATTTTTCACAAAATCTTGATTTCATAGTTAATAAAATTGTTTTCTACTTCTTAAACTTTGTTTATTTCTTGGCTCCTTCTAAGTCTAAGATTACAGAGAATGGGTTGCTTGATAGTAGCTTTCTCCTGTTATAGTTTGTCTCACAATTCTAGTAACACTTGGTTCTTGGCTAGCTGAAAATATGTTTCCCTACAGTTGAGACAACTATTATACAAGTTATAGAAAAATCAGCTCTGTGCTCTCCTGCTGTCTTGAAGATCTGTATGGTATTATCCCCAGGAGCACAGAGCGATTTGTATCAAATTCATTCATTTCAGACCACCACAGAGTGGAATAAATGTTTTTCAACAAAGTATACACACTTAATGCTATCACTTCATAGTCTCCTATGTAAGCAACAACTGATTTCTTCGAGTATTACTTTGCACTGAATGTGCAGTGGTTACATTAAATATCTTTCCTCAGAAATTATGTAACACATCTGGTGCCTCAGCCTTGGGATCTCTGCCATGTACTGCTATATCTATCACTGCTTTTTTGGCAGAAATCTCTCTTCTACCAGCTTTCAAACTTCAGTGCATACTTTTTACATGTTGTGATAACTGTGCACTTTAACTCCTGCCTTCTGCCAAGGTCAGAAACAGTTAACTGTTGCTCTAAGAACTCTTTAAAGACTTAATAATAGAGTTCAGCACCAGTAACATTGCCATCCTTTACAGGGCATCCATGAAAAATTTTGGAAGATAAATATGTTATATTTTTCAGGTTAAGAATATTACCGAGTATAGCAGTTTATACAAACTCAGTTTGCAGGTCAAGAGATATGTTTCAATATCTAAACAGGCCTATAGTGAACATACTCTATTGATTTTCTAAAAGGAAAATAAAAGCATAGAGCTTCAGACATATATTTACCTATATTTATAGTCACAGAATCATCAAGATTGGAAAAGACCTCCAAGAACACCAAGTCCAATAGCCTACCCAACATTATCGTAATCACTAAGCCATGTCCTGAAGTGCCACATCTACACATTTCTTGAACACCTCCAGGGATGGAGACTCCACCATGACCCTGGACAGTCTGTTCAAATACCTAACAACTCCTTCAGTATAGAAATTTTTCCGAATACCTGATCTAAACCTCCCCTGGTGTAACTGAAGCCCATTTCCTCTCATCCTACAGCTAGTCAGTTGGGAAAAGAGACCAACATCCACCTCGTTATAGGTAATTGTAGAGAATAATAAGGTCTCCCCTCAGCTGCCTCCTCCCCTCCAGAATAAAGAGCCCCAGGTCCCCAAGCCTGTAGTGTTGCTTGGGGTTGTTGTGACCCAAATGCGGGACCAGGCACTTGGCCTTGTTAAACCTTATACAGTTGACCTCAGCTTATCTATCCAACATGTCTGGATGTCTCTGAAAAGCCTTCCTATGCTTAAGTAGACCAACACTCACACTCAGTTTGGTGTCATCTGCAAACTTGGCAAGGGTGCCCTTGATCCCCTTTTCCAGATCATTGAGAAAGATATTAAACAAGACTGGGTCCAAAACTGAGCCCTGAAGAACACTGTTTGTGACTGGAGGGCAGCTGGATTTAACTCTGTTTACTACAACCCTCTGGGCTCAGCCATCCAGCCAATTTTTAACCCAGTGAAGAGTACACCTGTCTAAGCCACAAGCCATCAGCTTCTCTAGAGTGCTGCAGGAGACAGTGTCAAAGGCCTTACTAAAGTCCAGGTAGACAACATCCACAGCCCCTCCCTCATCCACCAGGCAGGTCACCTGATCATAGAAGGACATCAGGTTGGTCACACAGGACCAGCCTTTCATGAACCCATGCTGGCTGAGCCTGATCCCCTGGTTATCTTCTACATGCTGTGTGAGCTCACTCAGGATGAGCCATTCCCTAATCTTGACAGGCACCAAGGTCAGACTGACTGGCCTGTAGTTCTCCAGATCCTCCTTCCAGCCCATCTTGTAGATGGGCATCCCACTGGAAAGCCTCCAGTCATCTGGGACCTCCTCTGGTAACCGCAACTGCTGATAAATGATAGTATTTTGGTGAGCTGCTGCGTCAGCTCCCTCAGCAATCTTGGGTGGATCCCATCTAGTCTCATAGACTTGTGAGTGTCAAGGTGGTGCAACAGGTCATTAACTGCTTCCTCCTGGATTATGGGAGGTTTATTCTGCTCTCTGTCCCTGTCTCCAAGCTCAGGGGGACAAATATCTTGAGGACAACTGACCTGACTATTAAGGACTGAGGCAAAGAAGGCAATAGGTCCCTCAGCCTTTTCCTCATCCTTGGTGGCAATGCTCCCCAATGCATCCAGTAATGTGCAGAGATTCTTCTTGGCTCTCTTGTTGTTAATGTATTTGTAAAAACACTTTTTATTATCTCATACTGCACTGGTCAGATCAAGTTCTAGATGGGCTTTTGTGTTCCTAATGTTTTTTTTCTTGATGACCTAACTAGATTCCTGTACTCTCCTTGAGTAGCCTGCCCCTTCTGCCAAAGGGGGTAAACTCTCCTTTTTCTCCTGAGTCCCAGCAAAAGTTCCCTATCCACCCAGGCTGGTCATCTTCCCCTCCAGTTCATCTTACAACACATGGTGACAGCCTGCTCCTGCACCTCTAAGACTTCCTTCTTGAAGAATGTCCAGCCTTCCTGGACCCCTTTGCCCTTCAGGACTCTCTCACAAAGGACTCTTGCAACCAGTGTCATGAACAGGCCAAAGTCTGCCCTCTGGAAGTTCACAGTAGTGGTTCTGCTGACCCCTCTCCTTACTTCATTTTACTATCATTTTGTAGTCACTAAGCCCAACGTGGCCTCCAACCAGCACATCTTACACCAGTCCTTCCCTGTGTGTGAACAGCAGATCTAGTGAAGCACCTCCCCTGCTAGGCTCACTTACCAGCTGCATCAGGAAGTTCTCTTCCTCATACTCCAGTAACCTCCTAGATTGTTTCTTCTCTGCTGTGTTCTATTTCCAGAAGACATCCAGTAAACTGAAGTCCTCCATTAGAATGAGGGCTGGCTGGCTGGCAATTTTGAGACTCCTGCCAGCTGCTTGTAGAATGCTTCATCTGCCCCCTCATCCTAGTTGGGCGCTCTGTAACAGCCTCCCAACAGGGTATCCGCCTTGTTGGCCTTGCCCCTCGTCCTAACCCATAAGCACCTGACTTCACGGGCAGCACCTGCTGGCCGCACTGGGCTCTGCTCTCGGGCCGGTTCCCGCCCCCTTGGCGGGTTCCCGATCCACTTCCCTGCGCTGAAGAACTACAGACAGCACGCGGGGCCCAGCCGCGCGCAGCGCAGCTACAAACAGCACACAGGGCCCGCTCCGGTGACCGCGCTCCAGAGCGAGGTGGACGGTGCTTCGCCCCGGGCGAGTCAGGTCGCTCCCGGCTCCGCCGCTTTTCAATCTCCCGCCGCTGTCCCGGCACCGCCCCGCCACGTCATCCTCTCAGCCCCGCTCGCCCTCGGGCTGTCCTGGCTCCGGGAACCCCCAGCTCGCCGCAGACGGGCGCTCGGCCGTGGGGCTGTCACGGGCCAGATGCTCTCCCACCTCACCTATCCGCAGTCGCTTTCTCCTGCCTGACCTGAAGGCAAAGGCACGGCTGTTCCGCTTGCCTTCCTCTTCTCTACCGAAACGCAGATATCTGCATAAGGCACAGGAAGAATATGGTCTAGTTTTTCATTTGAAATTATCATAATTTAATTGTTTTCCACTTCCCTCTGCTAAAAGTATGTCAAAATATATGTTTCTTAGTTAAGAAAACATATTTTCCTGTTAAGTGTTCAATTAGACTATTAACTGCAATGTTTCTCATGAGCCAACATTTACTTCTTTCTCTGGATCAGAATCTTCACTAGTAGTGACCATGTCATCCAGGTAACATTACAAATGGATATAGAGATTAAAATACGTGAGATGACTTTCCATCAAAAGCTATAGAGGATCAATGACATAGTTGCCAAAATATGCAGATGCTTTTTTTTATCTGTGAAGGCAGATTTTGTGTCCACGTTCACTAAAGTTTTTCACTGATAAGCTGTAAATAACAAAGCTTCTCAGATCTGAATAGCCAAATGCTTTTTTTTTTTTTTTTTTTTTTTTTTTTTTTTTTTTTTGAAATGTTTCCTTTTTAGGGCAAAATAAATGGACAAATTAGAGGAATTTGAGAGTTCAATTTTGGAACTGTCAAAATGGATTATTTAAAAAAGAAAAGCTGCTTTTTGACAAATTCAACAAAGTATGATAACTCAATTGCAGTGTTTTGAACAGCTGTAATATCCTGTGCCTCCTTGAACCTGCTTTATTTTTGACAAACAGTCTATGTCAAACTGTCTGGTGTAGCTGGAGCAAGTGATCCATCACAAAGCTCAATACCCAGAGGAAATTGTTAGCAACAGGTACAGAAAGAATGACATTTCCCACAGCTCATTTAGCAGTTTGGGTAAAAAAAGAAGCTGGGTGGAAATAAATTTCACTTCAGTTTAATAAACTAAAATATGTGGAACTGTGTTTCTCTGATCAAAATGAAGTATCTCTGTTTTCAGAGGAAAAAAAATTAGAAACAGGCATTCAAGTAAGAAAAAAAATTGAAAAAATCAAGAGAATCAGGAAAAATAAGAACTACTTTTGTTATATGCAGTCTTTCTTCTTATCTAGACTACGTAACATTAATGTTTTAAAATTAAAATTACAATTGTGTCATTATTTTGAAGAGAAAAGTTGTATCTCAATATATCAATGCAGTAAGAAAATCTTGGTAGTGTTATTAAACACTTAGATTACTTTAGCACCTAATGATATCCACATACTGCCAAAAGACTCAAAACAGCTAAAATGTAAAACAAACAAAACCACAAAAAACAACCAACCAAACAAAAAAAACCCCAAACCACAACCCCCTTTGCTAGAGAAGTATAGAAGGTTCCATAACCTTTATTTAGAGAAATAAACAGTCCAAGAAGTCTTTCACAAATTCAGATTATAAAAATTAATTATATAATTCTTTTGATAACTGGTAAAGTAGACATTACAGCAGTATCTATCAATTAAACAAAAAAGTGATTTTGATCTAATAATATGTTCTTGAATACACGCTTGGAACTTCAAGTTTAAAACATTAACATATTTTTTATTCATTTCCATTTAGAAACATTGATCATCCTTCCCTATGTTTCCTGTCTTGAACTGAGAGAAACTCTTGCTAAAATAAGAAATAGAGTTTGGCAAATGAACACAGGGGAGTCTAGAGGCTGTGAGACTGCATCTTGAGACTTTTAAGATGTTACATTATCTAGGGAACTGAGATTAAGAAAAAAAAAACCTATTTAAATATTGTAAAAATAGTAAATAAAGAATGTTTTTTTTAATTAAAATCTTGGCTTATCATTCAGCTAGAGAGGAAAAACAAAACAACACCCTAAGTGAATTGTTGGAGAAAATTTGTTGTCATTCCTTAGAGTTAAAATAGTAAGAAAGGACACTTTTAGAACAGTGAAATGAACAATGTAGACAAGCTCACTATTTCTGCAAGAGGAAATCATTCTCTTCCATCTATTAGAATTGATTTAGTGTAAGTAGCTTTATATAAGAGCTCACTAAAGAATATATATCCAGTTCATTCCAAGTCTAGAAAGGAAAATGGTTCCAGAAAAATATTCTTGATGTTTGTTATAAAATAGAAAATAAAATTGGTTAATTTAGTGACAAAGTAAATATGTTTCATCTATCCAGATAAAAAAGCCTTTCTGAATCACAGGCAGACATATTCCTACAAGTGCTCCAGTTAGGTATGACTGCTTCCCCATAGTGAGCTGATATCTGGTACATACCACCATTCAATAATAATAATGCCACAGTAAAATGGTGAGACAAGAATCTTTACTAGATAATTGGAATTTGGAAAGTTATGTTTCATTTTTAGGTATTCTAACCATTTTGTTTAACAGTTTAGAAAATACAGTTGTTCTGCCAAAACAGAAAAGGGAGTATTTCTCAGGGAAAAAAAAAAAAAAAAAGGAAAAAAAGCCAACACCCAACAACAAAACCAAAACCAACAAAATTGCCTTTTCCAACATAGAATAGTCTATTTGGAAATAAAGGGTATTTCTGTTTTTAGAATTACTTCCACTGCCTTTATTGACAAGTATTCTATTCCTAGTACTCAAGTGTCAATTTTAATTAGCTATTGTTTCAAAAGTTTACATATAATTTTCATTAATGTTATTGAGAAAACTAAGCAGTCAAAATGAAGGAATGAATGAATGACTTCCACGCATTTTAGATTAAGCTTTTAATTTTCACAATTAAAAAAGGATCAAAAAGTTACAGTATAAAAATAATTATTATTGTTAATTTCAGGTTTATGAAATATTGTCCTCTCACTCTAAGTAATTATCAACAGTTCTTTGAATGAAAATTAAAATAAAATCTATATTTTTCTACATATTAGCTCTGCAGACCAATTTCAAATTAGCCCAGAAATCTTCATGCAAACAACACTTATTTGGCAGCACAAAGTAGATTTAGAAACCTTTAATACACTAAATGTACCTTTGAGCATACATAAGTGTAGACTATTGACAAAAAAGTCTATAGTATACTTAACTGAAGGGTTGAGAGGTTCCTGCATGCAAGGTGTCATATAAGACTTGTAAATCTGTCTTTTTATTTTTAAATTTTTATTTAGCTGCTTACATACATGTAGATAGACTTTTTAATCTGCAGGTATTTACAACCTAATGGTGTCACAGTTTCTTTGAAAAAAGCAATCCACTCTTGTTATAAAGGATGCATTCCTTTGGTTTTGTTCGAGAGATCATGCATCATTCTTATTCACATATGTCTCCTGAGAGACATCTCTTATTTTTTGTAATGTCACACTAATGGGATGGGTTTATACTCCATCGACTTATTATAGCTGTTATTTGATTGCTAGCATTTAGTAGGCAGAATGAAAGATAATGCCATGTATTTTATGTTTACTTATCAGCATTATCATTTAGCAAAAAAAGTAATAGTCTCGAATATTACAAAAAGAGATAAAAACTGCCAGTGGATGTTTGCTGTTTTAAAAGTAATTTCAAAGCATAAATTTGTAACCAAGTGTATTTCACATTCAGCTTTCATAAAATAATTAGAACCCCTTTTTGTAAACAGTGCTTCTGAACTTTTCAGTTCCAGTAGCTAAAAAGCTTTCTGGGCAGATTCGTAGGTACTGATATGTTTACTTCAAACTATCCCTCAAACATTTATCAAGTAAAATACCCAGCTCTCTTAGAAAAATACCCTAAATAAAATCAGTACAAGCAGCAAAAATTCCAAATCGTTTCAACATATGGATGGATACGCATGCCTTTCTAATTACCAGAGCTTTTCCTATCTTCTAGCTCACCCAAGTACTCCCTCCAATGGCAGATTTTTCAGAAAAAAAAAAAACAACAATTCTCACAACCTTGAAGTGTAGCAATGCATCTGGCCTTCTTACATTCAAGGCTGAAATCCTGTCACCCCCTCAAAATTAGGGAAACTTTCAGTAATTAACCTGACTTAATTTTTTTATATTAGGTTTTCCTTGCTCTAGAGAATGTGGAAATATAATTCATACTCATAGAATGGCTCCACTAAGTAATTTTTCATAGCAAATTTATGCTTCTTTTAAACTAAATATAATATTTTTTCCTTTAAACAACATAAACACTTAAGATGTTAAGTTTATTTTCCATTTATGGTTGACAAGCAGAAATGCAGCTTCCCTACCAATGAAGTATATTTTAAATGGATTTTAGTACCATGTGGAGAATTAAAAATGCTCCAATCAAACTCATAAAAGGACTTTATGGTCTTTGAAACAAATTATTTCTATTTCACAAATGTGTTATAATCATAACATAACAGCATCAAGGATACTGCAGAAATCTAATCCTAGACATAAAGTGATGTTTATGACACTAGTTTATTCCTTAGAGAAACAGCAGTGATTCTTTGGCTTTTCAATATAAGTCAGTCAAAGTAATCCTTGTATTTAGTGCTACAAAACTCTGAACAAATGTTGCACGTATCCTGTGTCGTTTGAAGATGGGGAAAAGGCTTGATAGATTCTAACAAATACCTCACGTAGGTATGTGGCAGATTCAGTGAGCAGTAGGTGATTATCTTCTCAAACTACTTTGCAGAGATGTTCTGTATCTCTTCATAGAATTATATTTTGCCACACACATACACCTTGATTGCTTTGCTGGTACTGGTAATTAAGAATTCAGTCTGATTTTATTTTCATAGGGAAAATACAGTTTCTGAGAAAGCAGACACAGACTTTCTTATAAACTTTTTTACCATTTCTTACACTAAAGTTTTTAGAGTGAAAGAAAACATTTTATGATGCTTTGTGAGAAGGAAACCCTTTCCTGAGAAGGTGTGATGAAAGTTATATGAATTTTAGAAATAGTATTAATCACAATCATGGCCTTCTCTACTGTTTGTAAAAAAAAAATAAAAATGTAGTGCTTTATTCAACAGTCTTAACATGAAGCAGCCCAAAATTAGTGATATTATAATAATATCTATTTTCAGTTTAAAGACAGTGATGCAGTTTCTACTTAGCTTCACTTTCTAGTAGCCCAAAGGTAAAAGTTTGAAGTTTAATACTCATAAAGTCACTTACTGAAAACTATTACAGAAATGTTCAATAAATATTACAGTTGATCTACAACAGCAGATCAAGGAAAAGTTCCTTCACCAAGAAGCAAGAGGTAAGCATGAATTATTACCACGAAGACTGGGATGCCCATCAAGTAAAGGTAGAAAGTCATTATTTGAAAAAAGCTCAGGACTTGAGGGTACTAACAACCCTTACTGCCCCTGCCTGACCTGCCCTAGGGCATCCCTCCACCCTGCCCTCAGCCCACATAAATATTATTTGGGGGAGAGTAAATGGTTATGCATGTTTAGGAAATCTCATAAAAATCAGTCTGGTAACTGAACCTGTTGTTGTAACTACAGGTGATAATTCCACCAGAAAATTGCAAACATAAGTGATGAAAGATCTAACCAAGTTTAGTTCAGATCCTCATCTGCTGTGATGCAAGAGTTCTATTTGGCTGTAGACAACATGCAAGAAAATCATCAACATATATAAGAACTTTCAAACCATATACATGCCATTATCTTTAAACATATTGCTTTCTTGATAATATATTTGATGAGCAAAGATCATTTGGCTGCTGTATTTTTTTGTACTGAAAAACCAGTAAGTTGCTGTAGCTACGTATGTTAGCTCAAGCATATGCATCCTATCCAAAAGAAAGAAGTGGCGCAGGAGATTTTTTCGTCATATTCTGAAAGCATCCATTGGTATATTCTACTCTCCATCCACTTGTTTTCCACAAATAAACTATAATTAAATGAATACATTTTATTTTAATTATCTGTAGATTATACAGTCCAAGAACTTGCATTGTCATGGGGTTCTTTGAATAATTCAAAGTGTACTCATCACTCATTTATCCTGAAGAAAAAACCAGATTTCTACCAGATTGAAAAAAAACCCTGTCTTACTGAACATGCAATATTATTAGAAAAGAGGAAAATAAACATTGTTTTGGAATTTCAAAATATTCTTAAGGTACTTACACCACCTGCAGGCTCCAAAAATTAATAAATGAAAAGTCACTCTGTCTTTTCCTTTATGTTTAATAGATTTTCTGTTATGTTTTCCCTTAGACTTCTATCTTTCTTCTTTTAACTATGTATTTAATATATTTCATCTTTACATATTTCTTTCCATTTTACTTCCCTATATTGTAAAAAGCTGAATTTAAGATAAGACAGTAGAGAATGTCAAATATTCTGATATTTCTGGCTTGTACTTTTCTACATTTCGATACTTTACATTTTGATGTAAGCTCTTTAAGCTACAATTACTTCAGTGTTCATTGTGGGAAAAGCAAAAAGGACATTTCAACAAGTTATTTGACTAAGATTAATTTCTTACGTTTACCTCGATTTCCATTAAAATAGTAATGGATTTCACTGAAAACCTGTGTGACATCTGACAGTTCTTCTGACTTCAGTTTTCAGCATGCCCAAAAATATAACCCCAAATTAACTGCTTGTTATATAAAAGCCATTGAACTCCTGACACTGAAAATGGAATTTATTTATTTTTCTTTTCCATGAGTTTTCTGAGATTATTATTTGACAAAGGCAAATGGCTTTTTCCAAGCAGATCATTTTATATGTGTATAAACTATTAAAGCGAACATCCACATATGATATGTAGATTGAATATAAATTACACACATTGAGAATGCCCTGTTCCTACTTTACAAAAGTCTCATTTTTCAGTAGACATTATATCCTCATTAATTCCAGCTGCTGGAGAAATAGACAGAGTCTCTAAAACAGCCAGACTATAAACCACATTTATGTAGAAGTTAATTCCAGATAGGTGATACTGAGGGAGGGGTGTGTGTATAAGTATGTAGGGATACAAAACAGAACTTTCTGGAAAGAAAATTACAAGAAGAATCTTAGGCAATAGGTCTTAGTACTGTACTTCAAACTGAATAAGCTGAAATATCCACATTATTGCAAGAAATGCATGCTATAAGAGCATGAAAACAACCCAATAAACTGTGCTACCATCAAAGTCACACAAAAGGTTAATAGTAGATGGTGAAAGTGTAGTGGCAGCACATGGTTATTTATTAGTGCCAGGGTTATCAAAGATAATTCTGGAGTTAGTTCTCTCCTGACAGCAAGATTACAAGTCTGAAGATCCTCAATTTCTTTTGTGTAAATCCTAGGCTCCTTCTGCCACTCCTGGTAAAGAGATGTGATGAAACATTTTAAACAAGTGAAAGTTGTCATCATGGCTGCAAAGAAGTGTAGTAGAACTATCAGTGATAGTTCAGGATTTCATTAATTATTTGTCAAAACCAGGGTAAATATTTTGCATATTTTGAAACTATAATTATTAACTTCTGCAATATTTATGTCTAGTGCATCTCACTGGGAAATAACCATTTAAAGCATTCATAGGAAATAGTGGCCAACAGATTGGTAAATAAAGATTTCCTGTTACACTATTTCAGGACATCTAAAGTTGCATGCATCAAACAAAACAATATTTCATAAACCGTCTATCTGGGCATGTCTGGAGAGTGCAAAATGTTGGGTTTCCCACATCTATTTTCAGGGCTAATATTCTCTGAGTTTGGACTTCTTCCAGAGTTTGCTTTTTATTTTGCCAAAAGTAACTATGGTACTGTCCTACTGAGGCTCATTTCTGTCACTCTCATTTGAGAAACATGTGTCGTTTGTAAAGTGATTCAGATGATGCTGTATAATTCCAGAAGTTGGAAGTCCATAAGAGTAGATAATAAATGTTATGTTTTCTAGGTTAAATATTGTTTCTCTTTATTAAACTAATCCATTATTTAATTTTGTATTATTTGACTCACTGAGCCTGTAAGTAGGCTTACCCCAGGCTGTAGATGGGCATTTATCCTTGCAGTCAGTAAATCACTGTTTAAAACACAGAAATTACTTCTGCTGCAAATTCATAAAAATTTAGTCTGCTTAGAGGTAAATTAAATAGTCTGGGTTGTTTTTTTTTTTTAATATGTGCATTCCAATATTGCCTTTCTTTTGTGAGGTAGCTCTATTGTAATGCAGATAACTAAACCATTGACAGAATCTTTTCTTTGGGCTCTGGAAAGCTCTTCATACAGTAAAACTATCCTCATGTTAAGAGCTTCCACATCATATAAATTGCTCCATTAGCCCAGTTAGGAGGTCACTTGGGAGTGTTAAAACTATATTGTGTAACCTGAGTAGCCTGTAGGACATGATGTATGTCTCCCATCCACACAGTTCAGAAAACAGTGTCTACTTAACAGTAGCCAGGTCTGCCTCAGTGATGAATGCTAATAGAAGTCAGGAAGATAGTAAATATTGCTGATACTCATGAAGTTCACTCTTCAGAGAGAACTGTGATTATTGCAGTCTTACCAAACAGAATGCTAAAGCTAACACTTCTTTCTAAAATGCAGTATTTCTTTACACACTAAAAAGATTTTGGAAGAGTTTATGTAACATTGCCCTCTGGTGAATTTTTTGGTAATATTTCTATTTCTAAAGTGTTAAAATGCATTGTTACCTCTGCAGTCATATTGTATTCTATTTGATGACTAAACATAATTCCTTTAATAAACCTGTATGCATTTAAAGGCAAAATACTCAGATTCCATTAAAAAGGAAAAGCTAGAATATTCTGAAATTATTTCTTATTAATCTAATCAGTGAGGTTTCCAAGACAGATTGGTGATAGCCCAGTGTTCCAAACACACTATCACTTTCATACTTACGGTCACGTTACTAAAAAAATTAAACTGACCTATATTTTACATAATACTGTTGGACATGACATAAAACTTTATTTCCCAGACTACAACAAAATAAGAGAATAACTAGTTCTATTGAAGAAAACATAATTAAATAGAATATTTAAATAAATATGAGCTCAATTTTGTCAGGACATGAAACACTGCAGCTGTAATTCTGCGTACAACAATTAAGGTAATTTTAATGGCTTGGAAGAGGATAATGTGTTGCAGTAGGAATTATTCTGAATTCTGTTCACTGTCTATAAAAGATTACTGCTAGGCTTTTGGTGACATTGAATGCTTCAGAACAGATGTCCCTCCAACATGACATTTCAAAAGTGTTTGAAATCCAGTACCTATTATTTGTTTATCTGTGTTTTTCAAATAATTTCCTGGGGTAGAAGGAATTCTTTTTCCAAGCAGATCATGATGACAGTCTCTTCAGGTACTTAAATCTTGTCCCAGGTGTGACTATTAAATATTCTGAACTATCCCCTCCCCTCTACTTATATGAAATCTATAGATCACTTTCCTGGTTAATGACAAATTCGCAGTCTTCATGAAAGTGAGTAACTGTAGTCACCTGTTACAACAGGAAGCAATGTGATTTTACATATAAATGGGTGTGTGTATACATACATATATACATAAAGCCATTACACCAAATTTGTTGGAAAGAAAGAGTTTTTTCATTGCATGATTTTTCTTGTTTGTTTTTTCCCTTTCCTTTTAAAAATGTTATTATTTTGCATTTAACTGAAAATGGAAGCTATTGTAAGGAGTCATTTGGCACCCAGGTGGCAGTACTGCCATAGAAGAAGCAGAACCTACATCACGAATACCTTGCTTTAGATTCAGCTTCTGTGTGGGCACAATGCCAGTCTAACAGATGGGTATCAGTAATGGCAGCAATGTGCCCTTGCATGTGTCTGTGCATCTACAGCATTTGCCTAGGGAAAGGCTTTCATCCAAGATTGTCCAAACAGCTGTTCATTCTGAGTTTCTATCCGTATTGTTAAGAAGACATGTCAACACTAATCCATTTTTAAGCTAGATTAATTATTTTGAATAAGAAAGTAAAGCAGCTTTTTGGTTGGTAATGTGTGAGCAGAGAAATGTCAATATCTTTACACAAGCACATCAACTGCATAAAGCTCTCAACTCCATCTTTCAAGTGAAAGAAAAACTGAAAAGGATAAAACAAGGAATTAAAGCTATGTCATCACAAACAAACCCACAGATGAGACCTAGTTTAGCACGATATTCCAGCTGGATGCCAGTACATTTTTGTTTCTGTGGCCAAGTGGTGGCTACTTAGACAACCACTATTCCACATATTGTTTCTTAGAGGGATTGTTCTCCCCTTCTAGTCTCACTTTTGGTGGCTTCTCTGTTATATGACACAATGTGACAGGGAAGGAGTGACAGGAGGAGACAATAATGAGACAGTGACAAACCATTATGTATTTCACAGTGCTATACCAAGCCTAATCCCATCTCCACTGCAGCGATGGGAAGAGAATGAATAAACCGACACAAAGTTTTCTTCTGCTCCAGAATTTGGTTTCTATGTCCTTTCTTTCTGGCACTAAATAAGGATCTGCTGTCCCACAGTAGAAGACCAAAAGGCCAGTGCTTTTCCCATCATCTGTTTATTTAAGTGAAATCCCATACGACCAAAATCATACAGATGAGATGCTGGTCTGTGAGCTTTCCCAGTGTGGGGGCTTTCAAACTATCAGTTCATACACTTAGACAGTTGACAAATTACAGCCCTGAAGTTACTGACATTGTATCACCACTTTATTGGCAAAAAAAATCTATAAAGCCTGCTGGTTCAGCAGCTCTGAAAGGGTTGGCTGAATGCCTGGTCTATGTAGTACCCAGCAATTGCTACATTATCTTTCCTAAGTCTTTGGGATAACAAAATATCGGCTCCTGTTTCAGCACACTTAGTACACTCCTGATTCAGCACACTTAGCCTGCAGGGTTGATATGAAAATGTTGATTACTGAAAATTGTTAGGGTTCCCCTTGGGTTGTAGGGCCTGTATAAAAACCCCGTTCGATGATGTAGACCTCATTTGTGATTATGCATATTGATTTCTTCTAAACCCGATCTATTAGCTACTAGAAAAGGTGACAACAATGCTGAACTAAAGACCAGAAATCCAATATAGAAGTTTCACTGTATCTCAGTAATAATTTTCCTCCTAATCTGTATATATTTCCTTCCCATCCATTTTCATTCCCCATGTTGAACCTGTTCTTTACATTTGCAAACTAAATCTTGTATGTACCAAAAAGGCCCTATTTAATTAATTTTCAAAGACGGACTATTAAAAGAGTAGTGAGTTTCAGTCAGAAGATATCCTTCTAGGCCAGGCTCCATTTTAATCCTTTCCTTCCAATGGTAATCTTTTAGGCAGTTACGATACAATCTACACTAAGAAGAAAAATTAATAGAAGCAGAAATGTGATAGCATTGTCATTTTTAAAATATCAACTCTTTAGGGAAATGAAGGTTTTGCTCTTATCATCTGTAGAAGCTGAATTTCCTTTGCATTCTGCTGACAATATGTTAGCCACCAGTTGGATGACAGAAATTCCATTCTGACACAGTGCAATGGAAACATTATTTTAGTTTAGTAGTTCACCAACAGCACTTACAATGAGTATTTAAACAAACAAAAAAACTCCTTTGCCAGAACTTCCTTTCCAAATACGGTGATGCTATTAGGCAGAAACCTTTCAGGTAAAAAGGGAAAGATTTCCAAGTTCCCTTTATATCAATGTGAAATTTTATATTTTGTTAAATACTTGAATCTTGCTGTATGGTATAATCTCATCATAAAGTTTGATGTAATTAAACAGTGACCTCTGGGAAACTAATGGACTTCAGGAAAATATCCATCGGTAAGTAAGTAAAAGATATTTTCCTTTCCCATTAATTCATATGGCCTTCACTGAATTTCTGTAAGATCACACAACATTCCATTTAGGCTGAAATAAAATTTAAAAAAAAAAAAGGGGGGGGGGGGATTTTCACATGACATTATTGCTTTGAAAACATCTTGAATGTGTGTAGAAATGGCCCAAGCAGTTATCTGGAACACATCACAAAAAATTACTGTACTCCTTTCTGCATGATGTCAAAACTGTCTTTGCCACCTATCTTCTTAATGCTCCTTGAAAACTCATTAAAGCATTTACAAATAAACTTTCTACATCAAAACCTAGGCTATTCATTCAGTGTTTTGTGCTATTGTGAAAGCCACGGCAATTACAGATTAGTCTGGTAGATCTTTGGCTCCTTTTTTCCTATTTTTCTAAAGGCAACACTTTCTATTATAATTCATTATTATTTGTTTCCTTGACAATCTTTCTCATCTAGCCTTCAAGGCACAAATGACTATGGATTTGGCAGCCCTAAAACATTTCTCATCAAAAAAGTCTGTAGAACATTTTGTTAATTCTCTCTGTATTGGTGTCAACACAGCAAGTGGGGAAGAAAAGGCAGCAAGAACTTCCTACTCATCTCATGCTGCTTGAGGAAAGGAAGTTTATATGTATCTTTACAAACACTTGCAAATAATCCTATATATGTACACACCACAAAATAATCTGTGCTCTTATTTGGGCAGCATAGAGCTGGGACATTGCTTCCCAGATCTCTGTTCCTTTCATCCCCCTGGCATGGCAGTGAAATTTTACAGTTCACTGAAATAGCTTCCTGAATTTAAATGGTATTACTTCTATTAAGACACAGTAATGTTTGGTCCTCTAAATACACTAAGTTTTGTTACAATGTGACTGAATAAAGTAGTTCTGAGTACTTCAACAACCCTTTAAAACATCTTCTATGCCAAGCGAAACTTGTGATTGTATGTACAACATTATATTTTAGTGAAACCACTGTGATCAAGAACCCTTGGAAAAAAGGTGATATATAGGTATAAGAAATAAAAAATTAACTGAAAGGCCAAAGAACTTTCACATATAGATTGTTTTTCTTCTAATATTATTATAGTTAGCCATTACTTTCATGTCTAATGAATAGGAAAACTTCCTGCAGTCTGTTGTCAGTACCAAACTCTTGGCTTGTAGTCGATATTAAGGGACCAAACACACTGTGTGCTGTGGCTGATGTTGAGAAGAATGTTAATTCCCAGTAAGGGTAAACTTTGATAGCATTTTCAGGATCAACAGGAGGCCTAATGCAGTGTACTTCACTCCTCAGTCTGCCCATACTCCATCTTTTTTTCTTCTTCATGACAGAAGTAGCACAGCCTCACATTGACTGAGCCAGCTGACCTTCAGGAGATGCTCCAGAGAAGCTATAAATCACCTCTGCTAGAAACTACAGGCAATGTAAGCTTTGATAATAGGCATTGCAGAAGCACACACACACAAAAAAATCTCCAGGCTTTTTTCTTGAATTTACAATGAGAGAATAGACAAAAACAAAGTATAAGAGAAAAGCTATATTACCTGTGTCTTCCAAGGGAATAAATGAAGGGCAATGTGATTTACTTGCTATAGGAGAAAAATAATCAGAACCTAGATTTCCTCACTCACTTCTGCCACAAGACTATCCTCTTTGAATTCTGTTTGCTACCATGTGTTAAAGACTTACAGACATACAAAGGGGATTCTGTAACTCAGTATCACTCTGACACTCTGATGCAGGATTTTTTGGTGAGGGTGAACATTCCCTCAGTCTGTCCTACAGAGTAAGAATGGGAGCTGAAGAAAGTGGAGGAAAAGAAAGGGGAAAGGAGGAAAAGGGGTAGACAGGTTGCATGCTTCTCTTAATTAGAGATGTATTTGGAACATGCATCAGCCCAGACTTCATGTTTTGAGAAGGCAAATAATACCATGGTTTTCATTTCCACCTGAAAAGTGCATACAAATAAGTTATCCATTTTATGCTCTAAAGATAAACTCACTGCTAGGTGCTCAGAATAGAGAAATGGGGAGCAGAGTTGCACAAGACTTTTATAAATTACAAAATCCAGCACTTTTTTTACTTCACTCTTCTACTTTTCCTAAAAAGGTATTAGGGAAACATATAATACAAAGTATTTTCTCAGCTGAATAATTTCAATAATACACACTTCACAAACACTTGTAATGGGAACTTTGTTTAAAAGTTATCCATGTGTTACATCAGGAGCATTGGCAAGAAAGTAAATTTTAGGCTCCATCTAGATAATGGTGTGATAGCAGAAGATACTACTTTTAATATCAATTTTCAAATTGGTGTTTATTAGGATGAAATAAAAAAAAATAATTCAAGTATTCCTCTGGCTTTCATAGTAAAAAAGAATGTTAACAATAGTTTTGAACTGTTCTTTATGGTCTACTCAGACATTAAGTGCTGTAAATATTCAATTTACAATATTTATTTTTCTTGGGATCCCTTTCCAGTTTTGTGTATGTTATATGTTATATTCTGGATGACAGACGAAGCAGGTGTAATACAGCATTCACACATTACTTTCATGAAATAGAAACTCTGAAAGCTTATCAAATTGACATTTTAATCAGCATAATCAGATGGTAATTGATTTGCAATTCACCCAGTGCTTTCAAAGATGTTTTGCTCAAGGGTCACTGAAAGTATATGTTCATTACTGACTGCGAGGAATTGCAATATGGGACCTAGTTCAAAATGGAATTCAAAATTCTTTAGCAGTGTTTTATCTTGATGTGCAGGCAGTGAACTGGAATTTGGAAAACCAGAAGCTGGGAGGGGGACACAGGCAGGACAGACAACCAAACTGGGCAATGAGATATTCACTATCAGTCACATCATGCCCAATATATAAGGGCAGGGGACAGGCTGGGCTGGGCGCAAGGTCTGTGGCACAGTGCAGTAGGTGCAGGTCTAGGACGTCTGTGCAGTTTATGTCTCTCACTTATGTATTGTTCCATTACTATTATTGTTATGACTGCTGTTTCCTCTCCTCTTCTGCTGTTCTATTAAATTCTCCTTATCTCAACCCCTGAGCTTTTGCCTTTTTGGGACAGGAAAAGGCAGGAGTGTGAACCAGCAGACACATGGTGCTCAGCTCCCCACAGGTTCTAAACCGACATCCTGAAACAATTATTTCTTTAGAATCAGTTTAGTAGAGATCATCTGAATTCAAGGACCTATCTTGTGAGGGGTTCTCTCTTCCTTTTTGACCAGAAAACTCATATTCTGTTCTTTTCAATAACACACAAAACACTGTTGAAGCTAAGTAAAAAATAACTGTCTTCTTACAAGTTGCCATTTTCCAAATAAATAATATTCCACAGAAGTTCTAGTTTCTAGATCTCTTTCATGTTTCTGCTACTTAAAAACCAGAATTATTTATTTATCAAAATATCTACCCACAATTTGTAAAGCAATGTAAGCTCCACAATCTATGTAATCCATGGAATTTTATAAAACACATTATTTCCTCTATGAAACAATGCAAAATTCTTCTTAAAAATTGACAGCAAACTGTAAGTGAACATGACAATGGACTACTGTGGTTCAGCAGACATGCATTCATCTTCTTTTAAATCTCTTGTCCAAACTAAAATCAATCCTATCAGTATTGGAGAGGGATTTGATTTTGGATCAATTTTAGAGTTCTTACTTGAGACCAACCTCTGTTACATCAAACTTGTATATATAAAAATATTTCTAACTGTTCCTGAAATCATGGCTGAATGAACTCTCAACTATGTCTATGACAAATCAAACTATACCTTTCTATTTAATCAGCACCAAGAATTACTTTCACCAGTTTTCAAGCCTGGATATGCCCTTTATCCCATTGTCTCTAGCTAAATCCAAATGTCTACATAAAGTTTAAATGTCTTATCTTCTACAACAGTGTTCAAATCTACCTGGTTTTGTCTGTATGGATGACCAAGGCCTTTCTCCAGATGTTATTTTGATATCTAAAAATGTCTCCCAATGCTTTTATGACAGCAAGTTGTACCCAGAAATTTATGCTACAATAGTGTTTCCTAACATCATGGAGGTGCTCTGTAAAAAAAAAAAAAAGCAGAAAAAGCCCACAAATGTTGGGCTTTCCTTATGTTCTTTGATTTTTAAAAAATTTCTGCGTTCCTTATAATTTTATTTTTAAGTTATAAAAGACCTCCCTAAAATAGTCCCCTTCAGCCTTTTGCTATACTAAAAAATATTTTCTGCTACAAGCTATTCAATACTGATGCCTGGCATTACGTACCCATAGCTCAATATATATGGTGAATGCTGGCATACAAATTGCTCTTCAGCTGCAATGAATTTCTCTTTCTTGTAGCATTGATTTCCCAGGGGGAAAAAACCCAAAGTCAAGTAACTATTAGACATGCTGGTTATTATACTGCAGGGAGGTAGCGTATTCCCTTTATTTTTGTTGTCACTGACCCAGTTTCATTTAACAAATTACTCAAATAGATTAATTCACTTAAAACTTAATATATGAGACCCAGATGTTTATTACACCCAAGAACTGACTCTGAGGACTATGAGGTAATGACAGTAATACCTAACACCTTTTATCTTTATGAGGATTATAATAATATCCTTGTTTTGGATAGTTTGCTTTTCACAAGAGAAAGATAACGAACACAAAAGCACTTCTCACCTTCTGGAAGAAGACCCATGTACGTTGTTTCCCCTGCACTCCCCTGAGACATACATGTATTCTGGCTTCCCTCAAAAATCAAAGCATGTGGATTCTAAAGATGTGGGGTTATCCACTCAGGTATCTGATAAAGCCATCAGGGGCAAAAGGACTCCCGCATACAGTGTGAAGTATTCCTGCTTGGCAGTCAGAGTGGCTCCCCACCAGAACACACGGGTTGTCTGGAGGCTTGTGTTCAGATTGTCCATGACTTGCCCACAATGTCCAAACTTATAAATGATCTGGAGTAAAACCATGTGTTTTATAGACTTTACAGGGCTGCAGTTCTTTTCAGTCAGATTATTTCTAACTTTCCACTTACTGACAACTATTCTTTCTTCATTCATTTATTTAAACCAAAACATAAAAATGAATATTTGTCCATTTCCAATACCTTTTCTGCTAAGGTCCAATGGACTCTGAAAATAAGCAGCAATTTCTAGTTAATATTCATTACATAGCCACATAAATCCACTGAAGGCAGCTAGAAGAAAATAGAATATGTGTAGTTTTAGAGTAATTTAGATTAGGATTCTATTACTTTACATTTTTAATTGAAAGGATTAATTCCAAGTATTTAACTATCAAACATTATTTGTAAGTGATCACTGTGAAGATATGCATATGATATTTGGATAAGCAGAACTGCTTTGTTTGCATTATGGTGTGCTTTATACGTCTCCAGGGATTTGTCTTACTACAAAGAGCACTTAAAGTTGTAAAGTTTACAAAAAAGAAAACAGAAGATTTCTTTCTTGTACCCTTTTCTTCTCTTTCAGAAAAGTAACCCTTTCTGTCTTACATAATCTTTGCATAGTTTCTAAGATGATGCACACAACCACTTCTAATATGGCCTGAATATTATATCAAAAGCTCTACTGTATGATCCCTTAGTATCTGAGCTTAAGGGAGGATTTGTGCGCTCATTTACTCTTCAGATGAACAGCTTATTTTGTTTGTTCTCAATTAGTTTTCACAGTATAGAGTTCAGACCTTAAAAATTTCCATCTCTCTCTTCTGGTTTTGAATACTGATGATTTAGCATACATTTGGTTCTTCCATTTTCAAGAAAATATTTATAATGTTAAATTTATATCCATAGTCTATAGCTTATTGCACATTATGTCAAACCAGATGGTGAGTGATTTTCTAACAATAACAACAATTTCATACCTAGCTGAGATACCTTGTGTTTTATTAGGCCCAGCCAACTGTATTATTTCTGCCAAGAAATTCCAAAAAGGTCTCCAAGGCTTTTCAGCTCCAGTGGTTCATAAAACCAATGTGAAAAATTAGTTTTGAGGACTTATGACTACCTTTCCACAAGATCTATCCTTCCCTTCTATTTCTTATATTTGTATTACATCATGAGAAATCACTGCTACAAATTGGGGAGCAATTGACATCTATATATTTGGTATGCTTTTCAGGAAATGTATGAGAGCTAATATAATTATAATTATGGGTTCCCCTGGAATAATTATCTTTTTGATAATGTTGCCTGAGGAAAACATGGCAGCGTGGACACTTACCCAGGATGTCCAACAGGTCAGGTGGTATAGCATCTGCAGCACATTAAGAAATGACAGAGAACTTTTACTATACATCCACAGACTAGCTGACCAGCCCCTTTCATGGGCCTTTCACATCTTGGTTTTCTTCAACCGGACATATGCAGTGGCAATAGCCTTTTTACATTCAGTAAATCCTGTGGGCTTGGTAAGAGGTACTGAAAATGTCCAGGTGGCTTGGACAGGAGATGTACCAGACATCCATATCCTAAATGTTTTGTAGAATCTCTTCTGAGTCAATGGTCATCTGCATATAACTTCCAATTCACTCACATAACTCAGATTCACTGCACAGAGTTTGTCTCCCTGAAGTGTAAGAATGTACAGCACATACAAAATATGTACTAGTCAGTCACAAAGTTGTGACTGTGTTCCATGGAGAGAAACAGCTACTTTCAGGATGTGGTTCACCTAACCAAATACAGTTGCCAACTTAATGTGAAAAGAAGTGGACTCCAGATGATGCTATGTTGATCAACAGCCACTGACTATGAAAAGACCTTCCAATGACTGGCTAAGTAGCGGACATATATACATGTTAGGGGACATTAACTTAATCTTCTTTATTTGTGTGATACAGAACAAGGTCGGATGCAATATTAAGCAAAACTTGCAAATTAGAATAATCTGATGTTTAGTATATAACATATATGTTGTAAATGTAAATGTACACTGGGGCTTATTTTGGCAAGATTAAGTAAACTTGGAAATCTAGAACAGTTTTAGATTTATCAGTATTTATTAATTTATACTTGTATATCTGGAGATATTGCATACTATTTCACATAATGTAGCTCATCATGATTTCATGTGATGAAAAACATTCATATGCTCAACTTAAAAAATTCCATGCACTATAAATATGCCTTTATACATACAGATTTTTCCAGTTCAATCTCCACATCTACAGTTGGTTCTGATATTTTTATCCCCAAATCAGCCTAAAAGGTTTCTTTGTGAGAAACTGTATACTCAAAATTCACAGACTATCTAAATGCATGTAGGTATTCTGTTTAGTCAATTCTATTTCTTCTGTATACAAATATGTTTTTTTACAACCCAAAAGGCAGGATTTTAAGTCTCAGTATATCAACTAAATTGATCTAAATAAATACATAAATAAAATAAATTTAAATCTGATCAAAGATACAGTGATACAGAAGTTTGTCTAGCATGCTAATTAATTATCTCCTTTCACTGTACTTGCTTGAACTGATAATTTTTTGCAATGGAATATTAGTAATTATCAGGTTATTTGATATATATTTATTTATATGAAATGACATAGTTTCACACAAAATCTTTAAATGCACAGCTTTTGACTACAAAAGGAGTTTAACAGAAAAATGCTGACTGGTTATTCAAGTGGACCATACAGGTGTCAGATAAATAGTGTGAGATAAAATGTTCCTTTTTTTCTTAGTCAGCCTCCATTGTTGTTTTGGTTATCCAGGATATATTTTTATACATATTTCTAGTATTAAATTCTGCACTTCCTCTATGCTACTCTGTCGAGAATTCAACAGTGAAC
>JANIJG010001565.1:0-37307 GCA_024611175.1 Megaceryle torquata | reverse complement strand
TCTTGAGTACAGGAGTACTGGCCTTTAATCTGACTACAGGCTATTAAATTTGGGGATGAACTTTACATGGTTTTTACACAATAATTATTTATCTTTTTTCCCTTGCACTCATAGAAAGCAGTGCTGACAAAATTATCTACATTTATTCTGAAAGATTTCAAGTTATCGTAATACTGATCTCTATCAACAACTAATTTATCACAATCATTCAAAAATAGGAAGGTGAGAGTACAAGAGGTGAGGGTTATTTGACCTTCCTTAACCAAAACAAAAATGTAACCTAAGTACCTCATTTGATCTTTTAAATCAATAGATAAGGAGCATATTTCTTTATCAGCAGAGACTCCTCATGAATAGTAAATATTTTGTTTGTTTTCCCTTATCTCTTCACACCACAAAACTTTAATCACAAAACTTAATTGTTTTAAGAAGAGAAAATTTAGAGCGATTTTTTGAAGTGGTAAAAACCACAAGCATCAAAGCAATAAACTGCTGTTGCTGTTAACCCTTACAATTGTATAAATAAAGCAAAATTATGTTGTTTGCAAATGGGCTTATTTTCCAGCATTTATAGACTGGATATAACAACATTTTCTTTCCATGTCTCTCACACTTCAAGTTATGTCTGCATATTGAAAGGCAAGCATGCAAGAGTTGCTTAACTGACATTCTTAGTGAGATGAATGAGAAATTCACCCGGGCAAAAACTGAGTCAGAATCTGGTTCAAACTGCTTAAACAGTATCATTCATATGAATGCTACCTTTTCTTCATATGGGTTTATGACAAAAGAAAGCTAAATATGCATCTTAACCTGCATTTAGTTGAAGCAGGTTAGACGTGGGTTCCTGTGCTTCAGGAAGACAGAGAATTCCTAGGGTCCCTTGACACTCATGAAGAATGCACTTTTAGAAAGGTTACTATGTTATTCAGCCTTCAAAGCCAAACAGCAAATCCAAGCGGGGCAACAGTATGACTTTGTTTCCCTCTTACTGCATTCATGCCTTGAAAGATGGGCTAGCTAGTACCACCAGGGAATTCACAAAACTGGGGCTATAATTTTGATAAGTTACAAATTAGGGGAAACCTGTCTTCAGACCCTATAATGTTTCACTTATAAAATTCCTGACATATTAATCCTACTAAAGATTTGCTCACAGAGAAAACAGATTTATAGTTCTCTCAACAATAATTCCGTTTGTTTCTTCTTAGAATCTGCTTTACTTCTGTATTGTACCTAGGTCTTTTAGAAAAAGAATAATAAGAGTAGTTTACATTTGAGGTACAGGCATTTGAATCTGGCTACTTCCTTGGTTTGCCCATGCAGTTTATGGTCATAAACTGCTACTGTCTCAGTCTGAGATGTCACAAAAACATAAGAATGCCCTAGAGGACCAATTAGCTCATTATCTTTCCACAAGTAGTAATCAAAACCACATACCCAGAGAAGAATGCAAGAACAGAGCAAACATTGTTCACTGATTTACATTTCTAGCCTCCAACAACTTCTAAACTCTGTTATATCACCCTGCAGTTGTTTGCTTTCTAGGTGGAAAAGCTTTATCTTCCTCATATTTTTCCACTTTCTGGAATTGTTGTATTCTTTAGATATTCCTTACCACTCTTCTCCTTTTTTAATACTACTACCTTCTTAGTAGGAACAAGGGGATGAGGGAATCAGAACCACACACAGTATTCAATAACATAATGAATGCATAGTAACATAATGGCATAGTCATAGGCTTGGGTTTGTCATTTCTAAGTAAAAATTTAGAGAAAGTGGCTACCTGCCTTCTTCACCACAATTCTGCATCTTTTGCAGACATTACCACACTCATTTTACTGAAGGCAGTTTCAAAATTTCAAATCTGAAGTGGAACTCACCTGAAATACATATTCAATACCTGAAGTTCAAAAGGGTACACAAGGGCTCATAAAAACAGGGGGAAAAAAAAAAAAAAAAGGTGAATCTCTGCTCTTCAATAACCTCTGGTTCAGACCTGGACTTACCTATGTCTTTTTTTTAAGAGCCAGTACAGCAAGTCTGCTCTCCACAAAAATTATGTGGGCCATCTTCTCCCTGGGTTAGACCTCACCTTCACACATGGTATCAGTAGCAAAATAGGATTAACAGAGTTAAATTTTTGATGTTGAATGATGTCATGGTGTTGGGTCATAGGCTGGACTTGATGATCTTGGAGGTCTATTCCAGGCTCAGAAATACTGTGATTCTGTTATATATTTACATGCACATTGAAATTTCCCACATGAAGAAAGGTCAATCTTAAACTAATTGGTAAGGCTTGGAACTAATTGGAATTCTTTTGGTTAGCTAAAGAAAAACTGAAATATTAAGGCATTAAGGTATTAAGATTAACACTACTTTCAGTTTTGATGAAATCCCTTTAAGGGACTCTAACTCAAGAAAGTTCATGTCTCTTTATGAATACCATGCCTCTCCAACTGGCAAATTAATATTTATATATTTCAGTTATATTTTTTATATTCCTCAGAGTTACCAATAACACCCTTTGCTGTACTTAAAAGAAAAATCAAACTCCTATGTCAATGTTTTTTAGTATAGCAGTAGGGAAATGTTTATATTGCTAAAATAGTAAAGTGAGAGATAATTGATAAAAGCACTTGATTTCTTTCAGATGTGATGTCTGCTTGGGTGTCACCAACACTCAAAACAGTATCTTGAGCAGTCATTTAATAATCTGTTATTTACAGTCACTGCTTAATAGTGGTTGAACCAGTCTGGATTTCTTCCATAGAATTCCATGAGCTCTAAATTAAGGGCTTTCACAGATTGCTTTAATTGGACACTTGAAGCCTGATTTTCTAAGGAATGCTCCACAACTGACTGTACATTATGAAGTTTGCCTTGTTATTCACTCTCCTATGTCCTTAATAGGAGACCTAGTTGTTTCCTTCATAAATGAAGTTCTCCACAGCAGAGAAATAAGAAAAGCATTCTCAGAAGTTAGTAATCTTCAATTAGAAGCAGTCAATTGTACCATTTGTTCCTAATTTTAGACTCCTAATTTGCTATGGTAGTTCTGCCACCTAAATGTGTAATAGGTGCTTTCTCTCTCAGTGGAGCACTAAAGATATTTTCTTCAACAACAACATTTCTTCAGCTAACAAACATTGCATGTAAACTTGTATTTTTTAACATTATTTTCTTGTAGGCAGAGACATTTCTAGATTTTTTTTTTCAGGCACTTCAGTTTTTTATAACATCAGAAATCTGATGTTTTATTCTCACTGTCTTATTTTCTGTGTTGCTCTCACTGTTGCCATTTTGGAATGTACTATTCAGCCAACATTTTACAGGTAACGGTAGATTAAATTGCACAATACAGTATTGCAGAATATTTGTAGATTCAGGTGAGGAAGGTGACATCAGGAAAACAGAGCATACGAATTCAATTGTTTTTTATGTTCCTGGCATTATGTTATGGTCTGTTAGACCAGTTTGTTCCTAACAGTTTGCGCAGTAGGGCAAGCAGTATGGTCCTACTTTGTTCTTAAAATAAACCTCTCTTAGAGACCACAGGGTTTTATTGTGTAGGTAATCACAATGACACTGTGGCAGAAAAGGAATTAGGAAGACTAAGGGTATGTGTAAACTGTTCATATACTTCACTATGAAGCATCTATTCAAAAGAAGTACCAAGTGGATTTCAAATGGAAAAAACAGAGCAGAAAACAGGAAGAAAAATAACTGTTTAAAATTGTCTGAATACTTGAACACCGTATGAATATGGGGAAACTACTACTGAACAGTAGCTGGTATTCAGTCAACTTCTGTCATCTGCCCACTATCTGTATTGTGCCCTGCCATCATAAACTAAAATATTCTAATGCTAAGCCTTCCTAGATCTCCTCCATATTCCTGCAAAGTGTTATAAAGTGCTCAACTGAATATCATGACCAACATATTTCCTCTTTGTACATTATTGAAGTGAAAAAAGAAACATTAGTAAATCCCGTGTAGATTAGTCTCTGTATCTTCTGGTACAGTTTTCAGCAGAGCAGATGTGAAAGTAAATAAACATGCAGCAGCTGAGGTGCAGGCTGAGCTGTGATTTTCTTTCATATGCAAAGACATAACCTAATAGGGAAGACTGACTATATTTAGCACATTTGTCTGTGCCATAAATTGTTAAGAATGTCTTCATGCTCTGTTTCTACAATTAGGCAGGTATGTAGTTTTTACCTTGGTGTTCCAAATGAGAATTTTGAACCATTTGAACACAGTAGATCTGGCCCTGTGCTGAGTGTAGAAACATAACTTTATAAGTTTACTTACCTTGGAGCTCACTACTCATGCTGTATGCATTATGCCCTCTGTTTCTCATATCATGCCTTTATTAACCTTGCATTACTTCAATCTGTACTTCATGCTCAATATGCAGCTTATCATATCTCCTATTTCAATTTTCAACCAGTGTAGCCTTATTCAAACTGTATAGAATATAACCAATTTAAAAATGTGATAAAAGATACTCCTTTCACTAAGGAGACTAAATTTCCTCTTACCCACACATAAAATCTTATTATGCAAAGGCATAAGTTAAGAAATATCCACAGAAATAGTAAATTTCTGTGGGTGGAAGAAGAATCAGATGATCACAGATGACACCAGCAGACAACAAAATAAATGTAATGTCTCATCTAAACGTCTGCTCAACTTTTTTTGGAGAAACAAGTATTACTTTTAGAAAAACATGGATTTAAATTTCTTGCCTCAAGCATAACTCAGTTGCTCTAAAAATATTAATAAAAGCACTCTGGAAAATGGTGGCACCTACATCCTGAAATATCAGTTCTCCTTAAGTATGATATCCCAGAATAGAAACTGTAAAAGTTTCAGTCACCATAAGTGATTCTACACTACTTTGTTGAGACATGGATGAGGACCATAACAATAAGGTCCCCAAGACTAGAATGCTTCATTTGTGTTCAAGCTAGAAGAGTCTCTAGACACCTCTATATTCCCCACAGCACACATCTACACTGATATACTTGAGATTTCATTAATTCTGATGGAAAACATCTGAAACAAGATTTATATTTTGCCACACTGTCTGTCACCAAACAAATGTTTTCTGCCTGCAGAAACAATTCAGAAAGGATTAAAGGTAAAGGAAGAGAGTGGTCATGAAAAAGACTGATAACATCTATGTTGGACTTTGTTGAGTTACCTGATAAAAGCTCATCTGCACACCCACAAAGGAGCACAGAGGTAATGACAGCCTGTAACAGGAGCCAGCAGCCCATTAACAGCCCATCTCCAGAAACCCAGGGCAGCACAGGGCCACGATGGCAGTTGGGAACCTAGATTAAGGACTCCCAAAGAAGACACAATTTCTCTGGGCCCTTCCCAGGGCTGTGCCAGCAGAGCCACATCCCCATTGCCTAGGCAGGAAACCCATCAAGATAAATCAGCAGCAGCAGCTGCCCAAATCACTTTTTTCTTTAAAGGCATTTTCTATGGGTCCCATACATGGGACATACTATGAGATGCAGGGGAAGAGCATTTTGGGATTGCACAGGATTTTTGCAGAATGTTTAGGAAAAGAATAAAAAATAAGGAAAATGGAGTGGTTTAGATGATTTAGGGATGAAGTGTGGGAAAAGAAAGGGGTGAGAGGATAAAAAGGGATGGTCTGTGTGTGCAAGTCTGTACCTGCAACTGCAGTGGGGATGCAGCCTCAGGGGTTTCTATGTTCACATGCCTGCAGCTGGGGAGACTGGGATCCTGGGGCAGCTACTGTGCTGAATGAGTGTCTGAGCTCAGCTGCTGGAGACATCCCCATTGTACAGATGTGTACATATAAATACGTGTGTGTGTATGTATTGTCAATAGCAGATCTTCATCCTCCTCAGACAGAAACAGAAGCAAGATGAGGTTGTGGGTGCTGTGTTTGTGTGACTGCTCTGAATGTCTGTGATGTGTGCAGCCAGCCATGCATATATGTGGCCTATACAGGCGCTCTGTATGTATATGCCTGCTGGAAACACACCCTCACTGCTGACTGGACCTGAGGACATAGAGCTGCAGCAGCCTTGCCTCTCTCTGGCTGATGGATCCAGCATAATACATTTTTCTCCAACAGAGTTAGAATTATCTTCTTGTTAATGTTACCATCCAGCAATTTTAACACATAAATGCTTGAGGGAATATAGAAATTGGAGTATTTGTTCCTATTGGACAATTCAAGGCTCCTGATCGATTAAAGTCAATAGGACTCATAGCACAATTGGTCAGGCTCATAATGATTATACGATGCTGTAGGCAAGATCAACATTGAAAATACCACTTAAGAAAGACTGCCAAAGATATTCAGCATCTTTGCATAGAATTATATAGAAGAAAATATAAGTATTATGAGTTTTAAGGATTTTAACAAATGTTTAAAACATGTAACATGCCACAAATCTGTACTGAAAAATAATAAAACAGAACATTCCATACCTGGTGCCAAAATTACTACAGCAAAGACTAATTCACTGGCAAAAATCTTTTCACTTTAGTGCAAATGAGAAACAAACAAGCAAACCCTTCCGATTTTAGCATAATTTTAAAAGTTTGGGGATACAAAAAACAAGTACAAACTTAAATCTTAGTATCAACTAGAACTTCCATGGCAGTTGCAGATTCCTTTAATTTAATAATTCACATTTCAGTGATCAGTGTGATTTCCATACTTTGAAAACGTTAAGAGTTACATCTTCTTGCAGTTATGAAAACAAACTTATCCCATAGCACACAGCATAATCTACCTTTCAAGACCGTATGCAACAGAGAACTCTGAAAGGATATATTTATATTCTAGCCTATTTCTTCCATACTTGTTCTACAAAATGTCTGACAGACATGAAACAGCATAAGACTCAGAAGGAATTAAAAATACACTAAATGTTGTCTTCTTGCTGGATTAAATCCAGTTGACTAAAACAATGGAGTAGCTCTTGATTCACAAAAATGTGACTGAAAAGAGAACATACTTTGTGCATTATTAAAAGAATAACCCTGTCCAAAAAAGCAAATCAAAAAACCAATCCCTTCTTTTCCCCAGTTACTGCACAGAATCCAGTAAAATTATTATGATGAGACTTTTCAGCTGAGCTGTTAGATAAAAGCTTTTAAATGTCTTGGTTATTCATTTTTACATGGTAAACCATGGTTGGTAAACCATTTTTACATGGTTTTAGTTGCAGAGTTAGAGGTAAATATCCAGTGGAGGAGCTCAATGTGACACAAACTTTAGAGGAAGACTTGAAGTGTAAGGGACTACACTCGTCTATGTATTCCAGAAATTGTAGTTCCTGGGGGATCAAAACTGAAACATGAATGAAGGGAACTACACTGTCCAGCTGATATTTCTCACATTTTGAAGCAACACAAAATCTTAAATGATGAAAGAGCTGGCAGTATGTTCAACTAATATTTCAATTTAATGTATGACAGGTGATAAACTATGTAGCATACAAAATATATAAAAACATTTCTAGGACGTCTACAATGACAGTATATTGAAGTATAAAAGAAACACTAACTACTGTCAGTGGATAAAAAATACTTTACAGCCACCAGATCCTGTTTCCAACTACTTTGAACATTCTGCCTCATATTGTAGTTTCACACTCTTTTGGGCACAGGAGTCCTCTGTCTGTTGAGAAAGAAAAGGCACACTGCCATGTGCTGTATAAATATTCTTTTCTTACAGGTCTCCTTTCTGCTTCAATGAGAAGGCCAAGCATATGCATAGCTAGACTATTGCTAATGGCTTGGTCTCTGTCAGTATGAGCTCCCCGTAGAATTTGTAGATACAATAATCCTCTGTTGTCTGAAATAATGACACTTTTATGTTTTAAATAGATGAGTTTCTTCTGGCTCAATAAGCTAAACTGGCATCTCAGAAGGCCAATGATGTCAGATGACAGCAAATATTATTTTTGAATGTTATAATAATTTCCTTTTGCCTAACTTTTGAGTACAGAAACAGTGTCACAAATCACCCATTAACAAAATCAAAGAAAACCAAATAGTCAGAGAAAATGAAGCATCTGACCTTGATAGCTAAGTGACAGCTTCAAATGAAATTGTCTTTATCAGTTCCACTTTTCAATAACATCCCTTTAGAAGATCACTGAAGATGTATATGCAATCTGATCTAATACATCATCCTTCACGTTTCTAAACAGAATTTTTGTCTGATGTGTAACTGGTGCAGTCACTTAGCAATTGAATTTGTCTTGTGTACTAGTTTTCTGTTTCAACTTTCAGTTTACCTACTACACTCAGACAAATGCGTGACCTGTTAGATTTGGCACCAGTTTGCAAGAGGTAAGCAGTAGCTCCTTTTTTCATCATATTTAAGCACAATCATAGAATCATAGAAAGTTAAAGGTTGGCAGGGACCTCAGGAGATCATTGAGTCCAACCCCCCTGACAGAGCAGGACCATAGAATCTAGGGCAGGTTACACAGGAATGCATCCAGATGGGTCTTGAAAGTCTCCAGAGAAGGAGACTCCACAACCTCTCTGGGGAGCCCGTTCCAGTGCTCTGTAACCCTCACAGTAAAGAAGGTCCTCCTCATGTTAAGGTGGAACTTCCTGGGCTCTAGCTTGCATCCATTGCCCCTTGTCCTATCGCAGGGCACAAGTGAAAAGAGGTTGTCCCTTTCTTCTTGACACCCAGACCTCATATATTTATACACATTAATTAGATACCCTCTCAGTCTTCTCCAGACTAAAAAGCCCCAGGTCTCTCAGCCTTTCCTCATAAGGCATGTGTTCCAGTCTCTTCATCATCCTCATAGCCCTCTGTTGGACTCTCTCAAGTAGATCTCTGTCCCTCTTGAGCTGGGCAGCCCAGAACTGAATGCAATACTCCAGGTAAGGTCTCACCAGTGCAGAGTAGAGGGGGAGGAGGACGTCCCTCAATCTGCTGGACATGCTCTTCTTAATGCACCCCAATATGTAATAACACATTACAGATTTTCAAAAGGGCTCCTGAAAACACAGTAGGGACAAAAGGTTTTATCTATTTTGAAGCAATTTATTTCTTATTTTACTGGGATAATTCAGTTTTCTATTATTTAAATTAAACCTTAACAGAATTTTGCACTCTATCCCTGGTCCATTTTTCTAAGAATAAAATGGGAAGCACTGAATTGTGTAACTTGTTGATATGTGTAATGTATCCCTTGAAAACAACTTTTCATTCTTTACTTTTTTTTTTTTTCTCATGCTGTTCTTTATGCAGTTTAATTTTAACTGTAAGTATTTTGAGACAGGACATTTGTCTTTTCCTTTTTCACTACAGAGCTTTAAAGAACATTGGTTTATTACAAATCTCTCTATAGCCAGTAATAAACAAAATGAGAAAATCGCTCTTTCAAAAGTTCAGCAGTGTTTTTAACCCTCATTATTACATTTCTAAACCATGACTTTTAAAAATTAAAATCCATCATCAATAAAAAGTATATCAAAAGACATTTTTAAGATTAATACGTAATTTTGGAAGTCTCAACTTCATTTTAACATTCTCAAAGATGGCAATTATGATTCTAGAACATGCAATGTTAACTTGACAATTATAAACTCAAAGCCTCAATGCTCTGATTTTGACTTTTTATCTTCCAAAACTCCCATTTTAATTTAAGGTCATTCTTAGCCAGAAAATATTTAAAGACCTGAATATCTTGTTCATGGAAATTGGAATGATGTGAAAAATCTCCATTGTGATAGCCTTCATTTACTTTTTCTTCTAAAAACTTATCCTGTATTTATTACTTTGCCACATAATTATGAAAGCACTGTATCAAAAAGTATAAACTTTTGTGATGGTTCTGATTTGAATAAATTCATAACTACTATACTCCTTTTATGTGTTTGAAACGACTTTTTGTTATACTTAGATTAATTAATGCAATTCCTTGCATGTGATACAGAGACTGATTTTTTCACTAGTTTTCAAAAAAACTAAAGGGCCCAAATAACAGCTTAGGCAATTCCAATCTGATTAGCAATTGCATTTAAAACAGCTGTTCCAAAATAGCCTTATAAAACTATAAAGTGTTTTAGTAAGACTAATCTATCCAACATGTCAGAGATATTAAAGAGTCTGTATTTAGCTTGTCTTCAGCTTTACAGATCTCAAACTTCAAAGTGGTTTTCTTCTGGCTAATAGGTGTCCAGAATATGCATGTAATCCCTCCAAGAGTTTACCTAATTGTGTCAGTCTTTGTGACTTTAAGTTGACCCTACATAGAGCTATAAGGCAAGTTAAGCATCAAGTTTTCCTGACATTAGTGGAGTTTATAAGGCAACCATGTTTTAACTAAGTAGAGTGAATTACATCAAAATCAACTGTCTATCTTTGCATAAGGTTCCCAGTACCAGTTAAATTCTATTTTAAATGATAAATGGCTTTTATTTCAGGAAGAAAGAAAGCTTGTGGTAGACAATAACTAGGAAGCACCTTTCCAATCATGAAGTTATAATAAAGTGATATGTTAAGTCCAGTTAGTTAACCATGGAGTAAACATAAGTCACCTGAATGTCCACTGAATGCTCAGATGCATCTGGGCAAAATATTTGCAAAACTATTAGTATTTCACAGAGCAGATAGGGCACACTAGTGAGATGCACACTGTGTTAGTACACACTGTAATCATAATTGCCGACATCAACTTCAGTTATTTGTCCTAAGGTATTCATAACACATCTGTATGAATGTACCTCCAAATGAAAATACTAGGATCCTAGTATATAATATTTAGTGCAAAAACTGTCACTGAGAGAACTGTTGTTATAGAAGTCGCATCTAATTTAGAGCACAGGTAAACTGATTTCATTTTTTTAATAAAAAAGTATAAAAAATACATTAATTAAAGAAGCTTTCCATTTTTCATGTCTCTTCAGAAAAGAAGAAAAACCCCAGCAACTCAGCCCTGATCTTGTGAAGGCTTCATCTATACAGCATTACATCAACAGCAAATACATGCTTTCAACAAATGAAGGATATTTTCTTTCAAAGATATAGAAGTAATTTTACTGACCACAATACATTTTTACCATAATGATTGTTATGTATCCTTTAAGTAGGTTTATATGATTACTGGAATGTAGTCTAGTATTAACTGAGAAGTTTTCTATGATAGCTGAAAAAAATGGAAAATGAAAACATAGGAAATTAAATTTATGGTATGGAAGGCACAAGGTAAAAACGGAGTAAATGAATGGAGGTTAAATTCCGAATCCAACACTAGACATTTGTGCTTCTCATGTAGTGCACAATATGAATTAAGAACATATGAAAAGATCATAAGAATCTGAGAAGGAGCTGGAAATGAAAGGTAGCAAAGAGTAAGGCTTAGTTACCTAGCCTGCCTGGAAATAACTACTTCCGTTGTTGTAGTTTTCATCAAAAACATCCTGCTTTTGGTTTCCTAATAGTGGTCATCTGTTTATGAAAGTGGTTTTTTACAAAGTAGGAAGTATGAAGGACTCCCCAAACCATGCAACTAGAGAACATGCCTGGATGGAGACCAACAGGTTTGATTCTGCATTCTGTATAGTGCCAAGCAGTAACTTGAACTGCTACCCTAGGTGAGAAGCCTGACTACCCATTTACTGAAGGTAAAGGTTCTTAGTGTCTCTTACTGATGATGTCACAATTTATAAATAATTAAACAGTCATCGGGACACAGGATGAATGTGTGAATGGCCATATATCCCAACTCACCTAGGATGCTGTATACCTAACCATCATCTAGTTAACATTATATATATATACATATATATATGTATTTACATATCTTTCTATTGCTTCTGACAAATGTATCTATATTCTGGAGCAAAGAATGGATCTTTGGAAAAGCTCCTCTGTGCTAAGAACACGAAGCATATCTCACACATTTATGTTAGTGTTTTACATGCAACACCAGGAATAAACATAATTATGCAACAGCCTAACAATTATTCATATGAAGTTTATCCTTAGGCATGTAGGCACTGGCTCTAATAAGACACAACAGCTTGTAGTCTTTTATTCTGCTGGGGTTTTTCAATGCCTTTTGAATTGTTTTACCTCATTCTGAGCTTTTCTTCATGGTTCTTCTTGCTTTTTAATTGAATAATTAGAAATACTTTTTGTAGAGAAATACCAATGAAAAATATGACACTGAGAAGGGGACTGCAAAAAAACACCAGTGAGCTTTACATCATGATCTTACCAGCAACTACTTTTTATATAGATATGAACATCAATATATGTATTTGTCTCTATATATTTTGAACATAAAAAGATTACCACATTAAAATGTCAACTCAGTGATCTAGAAAATACTTTATAGGATCTGTCTTTATAGTCTATTTCATAATTTTATTAAAACTTTCCTAATGGTCAGGGCTTTGACAATTGCAAAATGCTATAAAGACATTCATTGCTGACCATTCACAGTCGTGCATATTATTAGCACAACTTTGCCACTACAGAAATAAACACAAGGTATGCTGTCAGTATTTTCTTGAGTCTTGGACTATTTGTTTTCTGACCTTTGGCAAGCACTGCATACCAAAGTGAGACAGAGTAGGAGTGGAAATCTATTAATTTACTTTTCCAACTTGTTGAAAAAATATTTTCTTATACTATAAGGATAGACAAATAAACTTATGTGCAATGTCTCACCTATAGCTAGATTAATAGAAAAACTTAGTAACTAAAATGTCACACACATACAGGCAAAAGCACACATTACAGATGGGTAAACCAGAGCTTCCTATTACACCCCTCCAACTTATTTATTTGCTTTTTTTTTTTTTCCCCTCTTTTTTTTTTCCTCAATAGAATCATAAAATGGTTTGGGTTGGAAGGGACCTTAAAGATCATCTAGTTCCAACCCCCCTGCCATGGGGCAGGGTAATGACATGGGGTTGTGGAATGACAGCTGATATGTGGCACACGAAAAAACTATTTACTTTCCAGCAATAATTTCTGAGCTTGAGGGATGTTATCTTAAGAATTGATAAACTAGCATTATCCAAAGAGAACACAGAAATCACTTTCTTGGAAATGAAGCCAGAAGTATTATGACAATTTTCTCTGAGACAGCATTAAGAAATTATCCAAAGCTGGACACAGAGCTAGTGGTAAGAGCTAAATTTCTCCTTAAAGTGCATAGCTCCCAACCCACATTGTTGCATTAGTCAATGCTGCCTACCAACATTGTTTTATATAAACAAAACCATGGGTAATATATCAGCAAAGTATTTTTGTTACACTGAAAAAAAAAATCACAGAGCTACCATAAAAAGTATTAAAGATGCCAGATAGACACATATTTTTAAAAGGCTGTGTATGAACCATATTCTATATGCACAAATCACTGTTGACAATAGAATTATAAAAAGCAGAGAAAGCAATGTATTACTCCCAAAGAGTTGGACATGGCTGAGAAGAATACCTGAGTTGAGCATACCTTTGGGCAAACATCCTAATTTTATACAGATGGTTTGCACAAACAAATTGTATCTATCTTTCAATATCCAATTACAGGTCACAAAATGTCTGGATCTTTGCTGATTGCTTTACCAGATAAAGATAAGGTTCTTATAAACAGTGCCTGTTCCATGTGTCTAAAACATTAGTAGGTTATACAGTTGGATGTAAAGTATTTTCTTGAATAACTAAAAATAGTTGTAATTGCAATAATAATGTAATGCATTTATTACACTTACTTTTTTTACCAAGCAAGTTTACAAAAAATAAAAAAAAAAAAAGAAAAAAGAAAAAACCTAAATAGATGGTGACATATTAAATCACAAACCTACATGGAAATCTGCGTCTCTTACTTCTAAATATACTCTGCAAAAGATATGCTTCATGATAGAATTTCAAACTGAATGCCACACATTTGCCTAGCATGAATTTCTCCTCAAATAGTGCATAGATCAGAAATAATTTGTATACAGAAATAAACAGGCAGCTTTAAACAGCAGAGTTCGTAAAGGACCTTGCAATAATATGCTCTATAAATGTTAGACTTTACAATAGTGTATTGCTGTGTATTTGAAAGAATATTTCTAACTGCTGGTATGCTAGTGAAGACATAACCTAGTAGTAAGTAACTTGATTTAAATTTGAAGGGGATCATAAAATATTCTTTAGAGCTCTGAACATCACGACCAATCATGCATTAAACCTTTAGAGAGTTCGTATCTAAAGACTTTCTTCAGAACTAACGTTTCATCTGACCTACAGAGGAAATTCTCACAAGACATAAATATTACGATGGTCAAATTCTGGTTAAGTTAACGTGCTCATGTCTCCCTCTAGTGCCTGTATCTGTTCACTGTATTTTTCACTGGATTACAGAGGTTCCAGTCAGTGTAGAAACTGAAGTTTGGTAAGGAAGGTCAAAGAATTCAAGCAAGGAGAACAGGTTTCAAGTGAACTATTTGCTGTGTGCCTAGAAATAGTTACCAGTTTTGGTCTGATCCAAATAAAGCAATTAAAGACCTAATACTCAAACAGAGTGTTTAGTTTTGATGATGTTTTTGGTCTTTCCTCAGTCTTCACTTTAGATTTACTTAAAAATATATAAATAAATATAAAATATTGAGGAAAATTTATCGAGGAAAGTAAGTATTTATACATACTTTATTCACTGAAGGCATTTATTTACTCAAGGCAAAGTATGCTATTAAGTTCTTTTATCTAAACCTTTTCACTGTGCAAAAAATACTATGTCACCATAAAATGCAGAGATGACTTAGAAAACTCATTTTGGTTTTAATTAAATCACAAAAACCTGGTTTTGGTAGACTATTCAAACTAGTGGCCTCCTGTAAAGGGACACATCCAAGGACGTGAAGAAGTTTACAAGGAAAAAAATTTTCCCTATTCCCTCTTATCACTATTTAAGATAGGAAAATGGGTAACCATGTTTGTAGTACATCATATCAGTCATATCTAACATCTATTGTTGTCAGATATTACATGTTCTAGTTATTGCTGTTTAATATTGTTTTATAAGATGATGGGAATTGGACAAATAAACTCCTTTGAAATAGACTGAAAAAATCATTCAATATTCACCTTCTTCCAGTAAAATGTATTTGAAAATGTAACTGGATCTAGTTGAACAACTTCTTTGTGTTCACAGACTGAAACATAAAGGGCTCATTACTTTTAGAGCCAGCATGGAATCTCTATTGTACTCTGACATGTTTTGTATTGAAAAAGTCACTATGCTGCTCATCATTTTAGCTCTGTGTCAGAGTAAATAAAAGTATATGTAACTTCTGAATGTATGAATGTTCATTTTCTTAACTTTTTTATCTCACCTAATAAAAGACACTTCTTTTGTACCAGTTTTGAATTCTGCAGGACACTCTCTCCTAGATTTCATCCACTGAAAAACATTGTATAAGTTCTTACCAGTCAAATATGAGGTAATACTGTGTTTTAAACCATGTTTTACTAGGTATATCTAAATCTGAAAGAGGAAGAATGTTCTTCCGCTACTTAACACTTCTTCCATTATTACTTTATTAGGCTAAATAGTTTTACACTCTATACTCAGAATATTTACTTTATATATCAGAAAATAAAATTACCAGCAAGTATATTAGAAACCCAGGTATGTATGAAACAAAGGGAACACCTAGGAATTCAATGTCCTACCAAGTTTCCCACCCAGTGAGATGTGTGAAGCTGTTATATTTGGAAAATATTTCTAATGTGACCTTCTGACTAGTTATTTTCCCTTAAGTGTTTTGTGTTTTGGAAGAATTTTGGTCAGTTATAATAGTTTACCTTTTTTTTGTGTGTTCAATTCAAGAGAAGATTTGTATAAACAATTTCTTAGATAGAAAGCAATTTCATGGAGCTATCACCACTATTTCTATCAGAAGATATTAAACAAATATGCACAGTATCCATGGTGACAATGCCCAAACATTTATCAAGTAAGGAAATCAAGCTAGTTGCAATAGCGTGTAAATAATATCCAATATTTGTAGGGCTTCATGATTTTGAACTAAAAGGAATAAAACCATAAGAAAATACCATAAGTTGCTTTAAAATACAATATGATAAATAAGAGTTTACAGTTCCATACTTTACATTACAGTTAAATTACTTATAAAGTACCTTGGATTTTAAAACCATCTTTCCCATTTTTTAAAGAAAGATATATTTCAAATTGAAAGACAAATACATGTGAATATGCGAATATAAGCAATAGAAGTAACCTTATTGAGACATTACTCAAAGCCTCTGTTGGCTAGCAAATGGGCAAGAGAACCTGAAGATTTATTACTCTATTGTCTAAACGAAGGTGCCTGTGCACTGTTAACAATCTCTGTGCCATTCAGTCTCCAAACAGTTTGAGGACGTATGGTTTCATGCTTGGAATGCCAAAAGTATGAGAATGTAGCACAAAATTTTCTATGTTAAGTGAACATAGAAAGCTATTTAAAGCTAAAAGCAGTCTATCATCATAAAAAAAAGTAAAAAAAAAAAAAAAAATTATTCTGATGTTTCAGAATGTCATACTTCATTGCTGAGAAAATGTATGCAATAGTAAAATATTTTTTATCATACTTCTTAAAATGGAAGGATAAATATTTTTACACTACTAACATCTCCTCATCAGTCATTCTTTCACCATTCTCTCTCCTTTCAGTTTAATATATGTTTTTCCTGCTGTCATTGACTTGAATCATTCTTAAAAATAAGCCAGAGGTATCCTCTGATTGAAAATTCTGCCTCAGACTACATATCCAGTCAGTATATGTGTATACAAATGAGTTTCAGACATGAAAGCTAGGGAGAGGGCTGTTAAATTATTCATTTCATTTCTCAGCCACAAAGATGATGCTTTGAAGAAAACTCTGTGGATGCCAAGAGTGCGCACAGCAACATGCCCTCATGTGTCCAGTAAAACATTACTGGGCATGTTAAAGTGGACTGTTAGTGTAAATGCTTTTCATATTGTAAAATATCTTTTCACAACATAAAAATGCCCGTTAGAAGAAAGTTTCTAGGAGAGAGTAGTTTTTACACCAAAATGTTTCCATCAGGAATATGCAGACTGTTAAAAAGAAAAAGTGAGATGCAAGTCTCCACACAGGGAGCCTTGTGTGCTATGAAGAGATGGAACATAATCTGTTGTCTCTTCTGAGAGCCTCTCCTACCCAGAAGAATGCAAAGAAAAATAAAAACCAGTATCCCCTCTGTGGGAGTAGCTGCTCAGATGTTCAGTTATGTTCTCATCAGCTACAACAACCAAGCTCACAGGAACACTGGCAATCACACACTTCTCTGTATTTAATATTGGCCTCCCTTGGTTCAGTTAATTCAGTTCTCTTCTTCCATCTGAGCTTCAAACAAAGGTTTGGGAAACAAGAGTGAAAGCCAAAACCAAACTGAGTCGAAATAGATAATAATCTCTCTTTCTTCATGTTAACTCTGATAGATGTGACCAAGTTCCTTTCTCAGCCCTCGCAAAGTCAATAAAAGATCCCACTGACTAGAACTAATCAAGATTTACTAAAAATCAGCAGTTAATTAGAATCTGAGTTTTTCTTCTAGTTCAGACTGTTTTTGCATTTTATTACAAAGAAATCAGAAGATACAAGGCCAATTGTACTTCATTACAGAAAAATGGAAGAGGCTGATGTATCACTTTGTTTCAATATGTTTCTTTGTTATTAGGTGATTAAAAACCCCAAAATGTGATATTATGATGCTTGTTGCTCTGTTTACCAACTGTTACTCAATTCAACTATCGCTTCCTTATAATTCTTAAAAATTATCTAGAAGTGGATAAGTAGACTGCATATTTAAATGCACACACATTGCATAAGAAGTGATCTTGACCTCACTAACTTTAAACTTGATTTGGGGTAATACTAGTCATATAAAGCAGAGCGTGCTTATATATTTGTTCTGTAAAAGGAGAAAAAAAGCCCCATTTTCTTCCCATGGAAACCAATCAGCTTGCTTTCTGTTACAAAGTAGGATATGCAGGCCAGGATATGAATAAAGATAAACAATCCCCTGCAAATCTATGCTTACACTTCTATAGCACACATTTTATTTCCTGTAAGAATAATTATACTTAATCTAGAAAAGCAAATCTTACTGTTGACCTTCAAATTTATGCTGCATTGTGTTTAGAAAGGACCAGCTGTGTCTATGAAATCGTGTAATTCACGCAGATCCCATCTGTAGTTGAAGTACATTTATTAGTAGAATGGAATGTTTTCTACCTGTTCCAATGTATATTTTGCTAAAAAGGTCACCTTTAGGGTAAGCTTTTAATAAAGTCCAGCAGCTGAAAATCAGCTGTTCCTTTTAAGATGTTTATTTTTCTGGATCAAGCATAATTTTCATGTCCAGTACATGTGACGTGCACCAAGGCAGATATGTTTCTGAAAGTACTCACATTGTCTTAACACTTTCCAATACGTAACAAAACAAACAAAAGGACTATCTAATCTCATTTCATTTTGAACTAGGGCCTTTGAATACTGAGAGTAATATGGGATTTTTTAAACCAGTTGCTCAGCTTGGGTTGGCAGCAAGTTACTGTCAAAAAATGTAGGTTGTCTTCTACAGAATGTACTCTTTTCCTACTTTAGTTCTGCAGTGGTTTTTCCTCGTACTATTGGAGAAACATATACATTGCTATGACTTTTTAGTGACTGTGTTTATGGAGATAAGGAGAATCTTAAGATAAGGAGATATGCTTATGGAGATAAGGAAAGTGCTTAAGAAGATATATGAAAATGTTAGTTCTTATATTTCATTTAATTACAAAGAAACTTTTGTATTGTTCAGAACCCTGCTAATATGTTTAAAATAAGGGATTACACCCTTGAGTTCAAAGCAGATAATTGCTAGATTGAAAGTGGTTTACATGCATGAGAAATACTAGCTGGTATTAAAATTGTTCCAAATAATTATTTGCTTTTTTAAAAAGTAAAAAGTCTTAGTAAGTAGTCTTAAAGATTTCAACTTCAGCATTTCCTAAGAAAGAAAATATGTTGAAAGACCTTTCTAGTGGGATCAGATTTGTCTGTGGGTAAACAACAAAAGAATAAAGAGAAAAATATCATAAAATATCCACTTAACATAAAACTGAGTATTAACATAACAAATTATGCTATCAAGTGTCTTTCATTTTACCTAGTATTCTGACACAGATGATTGTATCTAGAAGGTATTATGACCTACTAACTTGTGAATGAGACTTTACTACAAAGCTTTCAGCATGGAGGAAATACAGGTGTTAATTAAAGAGAATGAGCACGTGGGGTTTTTTTTAAATATTAAAGTGAAGGTCAAGTTAAAATAGTTTGGTTGGTAAGAGAGCAGTCCATAAGATTGCATAATCAAAGCAGAATTCTGTTTAAAATTCAGCATTATTAGGATACAACGAAAACTAACTTACTGGGGTTTATGTCATCATTCTATCCTAGTGTAGAAACTATCCCAGAAGACAGTTGTACACTATCATAGTAAGATAGTACATATGAAAAGGCAAGACCAGGACAGACAAGAAAATTCATCAGACAAACAAAGGTGTAAAGTCATGCTGGATATAGGACATTTTTAACTCTACAAGTTCCAGGAAACTGCGATGGGAGTCCAGACTGTAGAGGCCAGACTGTCAATCCTCCCAAAGGACACAGGATGTCTTATTTCTGTACTGAGTGAGATTCAAAAAAACTTGCAGTGATAAATGCATGCAATTATATTCTAATGCAGTATTGAGCAAAAAAGAAAAGACTCATGCAGCACATTCTTCCACAGGATTACCATTAGGAGCTAGGGCACTTCGGTTCCACCTTTGGAGTTCTCCCCTGTTTGCTGCACCAGTTTGCATACCAGTTGATGATATAATTCCTTGCCAATTACTGTCATGTGAAATAGGTGACAAACTAAGACAGCTTGGATTGAAATGCCTACTCATCATACAAGGGTGACATGCTTACAATCTTGTGACAGATTTTCCTATAATCATCTCATGTCAGTGGATGTTTAGGTTTAAGGATGCTTTAAAGGCCAGATTACATTTTGACTAGTACCTGGACTTAATGTTCCTGCTGACTAAAACCCAGTTCTTTGTAAATGGCATTAGCAATTCCATTTCAGTACCGGATATCTGTACAATACACATACTATTTATATTCTAAAAAGAGAAGTCTCAAAACAAAGAAATGCTGACAGATAGAAGATTAATGATTTTTTTCCCCCTGTCAACAAAATTCTTTGTTTTTCTGAAAATATTTTACATGATTAATGTGTTTTTTGTCATATTTAGATAATTTTCTATAGAGAAGAGAAAATGAAAAATGTCAATGAGCAGGAATTAGTAATACTGAATGAATACATCATAAAAAGATGTCAGAAATCAAACTGAGATATATATGTGTGATTCACATCAGTGCACAAAAAGTGGTTTTGAAAATATTAGTCTTAATCCTCGTGTAGTAAGTCACTTGAAATGTATTTTCTAAATAAGAATTTAACAAAAATCCCAGCATTTTTCATTTTTAAAGAGATTTAGAAAATTACAGGCAGCATTTAAAAGAGAAACAAAAACAAAAGCAATGTCCAACAAAACAGTTTAAGTCTGAAGAAAAATATTTTCTGCTTTTAGTTAGAGTCAGTAAAGCAATATCGAATTTGCCATGAATGATATGGTATTCAGGAATAAAGTTTTTATGCTCAGTTACAAGCCAGTTTTTTGCCTTACATAAGATTTTTGGAGAAAAAAATTACATGTTATCATTATCTCTGAACACTCATGAGAAAGCAGAGAGCAAACAGACTGTCCCCACAGTTTACATGAGGAAAAGGTTTTTGTTTATCATAATGATCTCTTGAATCTTTTTAATCCTCTGTTAAAAAGAGCAAGACAGCTGCATTTGATGCCCTTCTTCCAGCTGTGTATTGCTCAGTTGTTGCTTTTTCATGGAATTTGAGGACTGGTGTAATTAGACAGAAGGGATTTGGGTTATGCTTAACAATTAACTCTGCTAATATAGCTGATATGTCCAAATGTTCCTTTTGGGTATCTGTGTAAACATTTTCTCTTGATAATTCTCTACTCTCCACTTCTTACAATAATGAATTGGCAGCTCCTTCCACTATCTACAGTCCATGCTTATCAACTTTTAAATTAAATACATGAGAATGCAATTTCTTTATTAATAAACAGATCAAACAATGATACTACAAGAGATAGCTAAGGTGACATCAGAAAGCCCATTATGAATTTGCATTAGTGCAGACTGGACAACAACACTTATAATAACTAATCAAGAAAGATTAGGAATTCTACACTGATGAATACTTCTATAATTTCTACTCGATTGACTTGTCAGTGAAATGTCATTCAATCTTTGCATTATAGTCTTCAATTTGGATCATTTATGTTGCAGTTAGACAAGGTTTGACCCTGGAAGGAGCTAAAGCTTGAGGTACTCAAGTTAACAGAGCTCACTACTTTACAGAATCAGGCCAGAGACAGAAAACTTTGTAGCCAAAAAGGTAATCACAAGAGGGGTAAGAACTTGTTAGAATAATTAAGTATATTTGAAAATAAGTAAGTTACCTTGCAAAAGAAAGCAGCAAACAATATGAATAGCTGTTATACAATTAAATGATACATCATGACACCATCACATAGCAGTAGCAAATGGAATGAAGAATTCTATTAGGAAGCACAGCAACATGGAGACAAGTGCCATTAGACTAATGAGACAAACTTTCTTCTCCTTCTTCCACTTCTTCTTCTGCCTTTCTGATATTATATTCTTCATAGCTCAGTCCCTTCTTCTATTTTGTACAGTGCTTAACAGGACAATTCCTTAATCATGACTGTAAGCACCATGAACGGTTCTAATACAAAGCCACCAACTATATTTGTTAGTTATGAATTCTGTTCTTCTTAATAAAGAGATAAAAGATCACAAAAATAACCAAAATCTCTAAATTAAAAGTAATGATAAAAATCTCTTGCTGCTAAACACCGCAAGTGCCTGACTCATGGAGTACCGCCCTGCTCGAGCTATGCACGTAGCATTTCTATGGAAGGCTCTTGTTCAAACCCAGAACTGATATGCTTGGCAGAGATTAGCTCCTAATTTCCATGTAAACCTCTAAAATTCAGAAAACAAGCACCATGCAAATCCACAGTCCAGATCTAGCAGCCATTTTCAGATCACACCTGACCACGTGTCAACACACACTGACACAAGTAGCCCACTTCCAAGCTTCATCTGTGACTGCTTTAAGTCTGTGGAGACAAACAAATAATGCAGTCACAGCATTCATAGTAGGAGTGATGGAATAAGAGCCTGTAACTTCAATTGTCCAAGTCTTGATTATCTGAGATCTCTGCCTCTTCCCTGACCCTCACTCTGGACTTTCTGAATAGCCACCCAGCTATTTCTCATAGAGCATAGCTGCATTCAGGCTTTAGTTTAGACCTGTAGTACACTGTTCATGTGAACCTCCCCATCAGCCTTATATACTGTGCCTTGGATCAGATCATAGAATTTCTTTCCTTTCAGAGGATGCCCAACTGGAAGATTCAGTTCAGTTGTCATCAGATGTGCTTTGTGGTAGGTTCTTATGGGAAGCAACTACCACAGGCAAGAGAATCACCACTCTTTCCCTCCCTGCTCCTTATCTCATTTTTGTAAATTTTAGTTAGAGAGAATCAAAACACATGACAAAGGACATGACAACATTTTAATAGTTATTTAAATATTCAGTAGACATTATTCAATAACATACCAATCAGAATGCAACATCTGTATCTATTTAGCATCCTCTGATCATTGCAAATAGCATGAGGGACAAGAACAACTGCAAGGGAATTTGAGCAAATCCTCACAAAAAATATATAGTACTAGAGGAACAGCATGATGTAGAATTGTCATTGTTATCGTCTTCATCCTTCATCATCACCACTTGCTGCACACTTTTCTCTAGAATTACCTTCCCCCATTAAAGGTGATGAGTGCCTTCAGCTACAGACCGCACTAAGGAATCATTGTGCCTGTCTCTGTAAGTCTGACAGTCTTTGAAACAGTGTCCTCTCTATCTGACAGCCCTATGTGACATTTCACATGGCTTTCTGCTCCTTTCTTTCCACCTACTAAGACACAGATGAGTGCTCTGGTTAAAAATAAATAAATAAACGAGAGTTAAAAAGAAACAACAGATGAGGCACCAGTGAAATCTTCTTGCTCTGCTAAAGCAAAATTTTACAATCCATCTCCATCAATGAATGTAGTTGCACATATTGATTAAGGACAAAAAATCCTGTCCTGCTATTAGCTTGTCATGAAGGAGGTGTTTCCCATCAACAGTGTTCTCATAGTACATGGTATTTTCTTCAACTCTTGAATCTTTCTAGACATGCCATGAATAGCTTGTCTTCGTGAACTAGAGGACAGAAGTATCACATGGAAGAGGAAGATAAGGCTCTTCTGGAATAGCTCAGATTCTAACTGTCTGGCCCATAAAAGTCCAGGAACATTTGTACTTCCTTTCCCATGGTCATAAACTCTGGAGAGAATGTGGAACTTGTGTCAAAGGGGAAGACTACTTATTTAATGAGTTATGATGCTTATCCTTATCCGTATTTAAGAATTTGTCTGAATCAGATGATCGCTATCAGAAACATCCTCCTCTGCTAAGAAATGTGGGGCTATTTTTGTCTTGTAGGCCTTGTTTAAGATGGGGAAAATCCTAATTTAAGACTTCCTGGACTCCTTTTCTTCTTTGTCTCCCATATACAATCTTGGCTCTTAGATAGTTGTGGTAAGGGCACTATATTTTAGTGCTCAAAAGATCAAATTCAAAATGACCTGTGTAATGATATTCCAAATAAGTTGATAAAGAGTTGGATGTTACAGCAAAATCAAACAAACAATGAGAACCTCACTGCTGGACAGAAAGGACAATATAAAAGCAAACTAGAAAATAAGGTAGCAAAACAGATGAATCAAGAGTTACCACTTGCTCTGGCAGATTCTTGTGCCTCTAACTCTGAAAACTCAATTAGCAAGACAGTCTTCTCACCAGGTGCACTGATTGCCAATACACTACAATAAAATATGAAGAAAAAGCAATTCAACTTACCGAAGTCGGTTGTACAAACATTCTCTTCCCCTCTGTTCCTGGGAAAGTAGCTATTATGGATGGCAATGTATGGGTCACTACTCCCCTAGGGACACTGAATACTAGCAAGAGAGACTGGTTTTATACTGGCAGCATACTGGCAGTATTTAGCATTTGTCTGCATTTGGATAGACTCCAGTCATTGTTCAGTTTTGAATAAGCGTTACGGCACTGGGTATGTAATAAGAGTATTTTTATAATATATTCTATTAATATAAGCCTACTTTGGGGGGGATTTATGTATATTTTGTATCAGTTTACAAAATGGACATCAATGAAAATCAATCAGAATGTATAAAACAAAATTACACAAAGTATTACAGCTACGTTCACTAAATTCAAGCATAATTACAGTATTTTCACATGGCTTTGTTAAAAGTAGCTCAAATTATCACTCTTTTTAATCTGCAACAAGTTTGCATGATGTAATTCAGTGGCTATTCTGAACAAATGCCATAAGAAATGCTCATTTCATGCCAAGAACTCTGATGAAAGTGTGATTTGACATCAGCTATTTCTGATCTTTTCAGGACCCAGATTTGCAGTGCAACTTGCTCAACGGAGATTAAAAGTTCTCTAGCATGATCCTTTCTATCCCTTTTCTAGACTTAGGAACATTCTTATTTTACTCACCAGACCCAGTGAAAATTTTTGTTTCAAATCGTTCAGGCTTTGCTATATGCATACATATGCATCAAATAAGACAGTATTTACTAAAATATTCTGTACATAACATACATAACTGGAGTTTGAAACAATAGGAGAGCAATACCTTGGGATAATCAGAAATATCTCAATCCAGAATTTCACATTTCATTCTTTATGAAAACTAGTAAATTCAAAAGCTGGACCAAAAACTAAGTCAAGTCAGAGTTAAACCTTAGAGTACATACAAGTAACACAATGACTACTGTAATTATCTCTAAATCAGACACTGCAAATACAAGCATTTAAAAGTTAACACTGTAAATGCAGAAACATTGTAACTCATACGTGTGTGTGTGTATATTCAAGACACATTTATAAGTAAGGGTATGTAGAACAATATAGTTTTGTCTCATCTGAGATCAAACACCGTGCATTACATGATTATAAAATGTCATTACTACAGGACAGAGTTGGTTAGTACTATTCTCTACAAACTATTATTTTCTTACAGTAATACATAAAGGCTACACTCAGGGAAACTCATTTTACAGTATATGGGAGCGAAAATGAAGGCTGGATTATAAGCTTACTAGATAATATATATGATATAAATAAATCAAAGGACAACCTCATATTTTTTTCAGAAGTAGAAGAATTTTAGTACTGACACTCTAGGAGTTTATCCACGATGACAAGTATCTATGCCTATCAACACAGGGCTGTAAAATACACTGGCCACAGTTCTGCAGTTTTTCTTCTAGTGGTATTTTCATAAAGGGTTTTGGATTTTTTTGACAGACCACCCAGCTCACAATAATAAAAAAGCTTACTGCAAATTCACTGCAAAATGTACAGACCATTTGCAGAACAGCATGTGTGAACTCAGCTTAACCCAGAAATTTTGTAGCATTGGTTGAAATATTCCTAAACATTTTACCAAAGAAAAATTGTAAGAAATATTTCAATTTTTATTACTCCTTTTGCCTTCCACTTTTACAATTTACCAAAAAAGAAATCCCACATTTTTCAAGAATACCATTTATCAGGTTACTTTTCTTACAATATTTTTCAGGGATAATACAATATAGAAAAAGTGCTATAATTTTATCACTGACATTTTTCTTTTTAGTTGATGTTAATGTGCACACCATTTGCGAGGGCCATTCTAGTATAAGCACCTCTCCATAAAGCGTTGTTCCTGCATTCACACAGAAGACCTTCTAGGATTTGTTCTAGTTCCAAACTTACTACACCACACCTATTCTACAACTTTATTATACGTTACCATATCAGGAGCTCTACCTTACTCTGCCAGTGTCTTGTAGCAAAAGTGGTGGAAATCTTGGGCCAAGGCAGTACCTCTGCATTAGCATCTGTTCTCCACCATGGTCCCAGAGCTGTTCTTCATCCTGGAAGTTAAAAGCCTTCATGAGGTAGAGTGCTCTGTATCTGTCTTCATAGGGCTGGCCTAATAGAATATCTACATCAAACAGGACAGTGTTTCCTGTCCACATCCCAAGCTGACCCACGTCCTGCAGAGGTCAGGTATGCCAAAATGCCTCACTTGAAGGCTCTCTTCATCACCTGAGAGGTTTTATGAGCCTGTGCCTCACAAAGAATCTACAACGATAACCTGGACTCTACAAAGTTTAACACCAATGAGCAGGCCACCATCAAGGATCAACTAGGAAGAAATTCTTCTTTAGATTATGTATGAATGGAAGATAAGTAGAATTTGGGGACTGAGTCAGAAGACACACATTTTATTCCTGCTAAAATCTAGGTATATGCTTCACTGTTTCCCAGGCCAAAACATCCTTCATCAGAGCTTACCAAGAATAGGACTTTATAACCAGCCTCCAAAGAATTGCTTTTCAAGGGCCACAATATACTGCAGTCCTCAAAAAAAAAACCCAAAACAAAACAAAACAAACAAACAAACAAACAAAAAAAACAAACCAAAAGCAAACAAACAAACAAAAACCAACAAGGAACAGGATGAGATGACTCTTCTCTCCCTATCCTGGGATTCTCTGAAATTAGGTGGCCCAAGAGTATCAACCTCTTGTTTCCAAAAAACAAAGACACTTTCTCAGACAAGCAACATCAAAAAGAGCCTCTTCAGCAATCAGGCTATCAGTGAACATCATCTGACCTTCAACAACATTGCCTTCTACTACTGACTCTGCTTTACTGATGCTGCTGGATCAGTTAAAACTTCAGATTGTCTATTAGACTAAACACCTAGTTGCAGACCCATAAAATATTTTAAAGAGATATTCAACTGCAGATGTCTTTACAGTAAACAGGTGAAGTAGTGAATCTATTTCTTAGGAGTTTTTAAACCATTAATCTGACAAAAAAATCTGCTCTCTAAAGTATTTCAAAAGATTTCTCAACAGACTTTCACCTCTATAAACAAGAGCTTCATTGACCTTACTGAAATTATCTTTATTATAGATGTGTGTTAAATCTTTCATGTTCTACAGATTTACTGGAATAACTCAGACAGGGAGAATGATGATGTGAGAGAATGTTATGCACCTGCACCTCAAAACACAGCTTGCAGAATTTATGAGAGCTTACTGCAGAGCAGAACTTACTAGAACTTACAGTCTCAGCAGCAAGCTTATTCAGCCCTTCATGACTGACAGCCAGCTAGTTCATGTAACATTTAAGTATTTAAAAATATTTCTTGTCTAGCTTTTAGATTGTAAACAACTATAAAATGAGTACAGTGTTGGATAGAAAATTGGTACAAAAGAGAGACTAGTCACTTTTAGAAAATCACACCTATAAGAGTATCTGTTTTGTTAGTACACACAGCACAAGATTTTGGTTGAAGCGTCTCTTTTCCTTGTGCAGAACTCTGCCTGCCACCCTAAGGGTCTATGAAGCATGTTCTCCTGTCTGATTCCCTACAAAAGAAAATGCTTTCACATATCTGTGATAAAAATGAATTTTAAAGTTCCCATATAAGTAACAGGGAAGGAAACCTCATTCTTTCTAGTGTTTGTTTAGCAGCTAGACTTCAAACATTCTCTGAAAAGCAAACAACTCCAGGAAAAGGAAAATTGAAACGCAACAAGCATACTGAACAGATGAAAGGTTTTGAATTGCATCTGCAGATTAAATAACAGGTTAACAATGATGGGAACCAAATACATGGTTACAAACCCAAGATAAAGGAAGGAACCAAACTACACAAGGTTCATGACAAGTATTAATTCTTCTATAGATAACTTTGTAGGTTTAGTCTTTTTATTTTATACACCTTAGAAGGAGAAATATCTTTGAGATCATGAAGCTTCAATGTCACAGTTTATTCATTTTACTTCTGTATATGAAACAGCAGCTGAAAACATCTGCATTTTAAGGAAAATTAATTATTCTGTATCAGATAAATGAGGAAGTCAGGAAATGCCACAATACTGTTGGGTGCTATTGCTTTAGCCTATAGCAAATAATCTTTATCCCGACTCAAAATGTCATTGACCAGAATTATTTATTTCATTACTGCATTGGAAAAACAAAGCAAGAGCTCCCTCTATGTAACTCCGGCTGCATTACTTTGTTGCACTGTTACAGATACATTTGGTTTGCATTTTACAAGTCTTTACTGTGAACATAAGTGATGCATGTATCAACAAAACAAATCAGAGTTCACAGCACTAGACACAAGTATTTTTTTCAGTAAAATGATAGAGAACAATTACAGACAGAAAAATATAAGATTGTTACACTGAGTTGTTAGTAAAGGCCCATTGAAGGGACAGGGCTAGAATTTCAGATGAAGCACGCCCAATTTCTGTTAGCACAAACACTTCTTCGAAGTATATTAAAGCAGACTAATAAAAATCAACTGAGGACGCTCATTATTATTGCTACAGTCAGATGACAGTAGTGATTTACCATTCTCCGCTGTCTTTCCTGCCTCTCCATTGAGAGCTTCTGCTCCACAGTAGGAATAACTCCTGAACCATCACAGATGGTTCACCACCTCACCCAGATCACCATACCAAATTATATTGATGCTGCTTAGGGTTATTTTAATATCCTGGGTAGTAAACAGCAGTTTGTTCAGAACTTGTTTCATGTGTGGTTGCTCCTGCTGTAGAAGCAATAATCTCCAAGAGAATGCCAGGCAGACAAACAGTAATTGCTTCAGCCAGATGAATGGCAATCATTTGTGTTTGTAAATTGAAATTCTGAACACAAAGGTGATTCTTTAGTGATGCATTAAATGGGAACTGCTACAACATTTCCAGCCTATCTTTGCAAGGATACTCCTGCCTTATGTAAACAATTCCAAGAGTTATTTGTGATTTTCCACAGAATGTTGGCAGACAACTTTGCAACTAAGGGGAAAAAAATGCCTTTCTTGATGAAAAAGAATCAGTAATGCATGATGGTAGTGAGCATTCTTAACATATAACCTCTGTAGATATTACTTACTGCCTTGAAGCTGTATAAAATTATTCCAAATTTCATTGTACTTTCTAAATAAGACAAAGCCATCTCTTAACCATCCTTTCAGAAACAAAACTTTTGCCAGAACTTTTCCAATTTAAGGTGGAAAACTACCTTCTATCTCGAAGTTTTTGTCAGTTCTAGTTAAAATTTAACAAGTCCTGGGATTTATGTGATTAACATTATAGGTAACTAACATGTTAACAGCATGAAAGCTTACTGTTTATTTTGAGGATTCCTTCCCTTCTCCTCAGTGGCTTGACTGACAAGCATTTTGCACAGATAATGGAGAACAATGAATGCTGGTAGCACACCTACTTCACAGACTCATTCCTCATACCTTGAGGAAAGAACAAATTTTCTCTAACTTCAGAATCATTAGTTACCTAGCAGAAATACTTATTGCCTCTACACCAAAACTTCTATCAAAATGCATGACTTCGACCAGAGCACTGTTTTCTTGTCAACCTGTGCTGCTGAGACAATTGCAACCTAGCTGCTGACAAGATCCTCCAAGACCACTCTAAGGACTTTTGGAAACATCCTAATAAGGCTGCTTCAGGAGTCTTAGTATTTAATTGTAAGAATGACAGTAACCAGCTTGGATCACTTGATTACAGACTTTTGCCATGCTTGCATATTTCTCTCCAAAAGAACAGGTTGGTGCTTTTATCATTAACAAACATCCAGATTCACAGCACTAGTTTCTTGCTGAGGTATTAATGTGTCTCTGCTGTATACTCCTGCTTTGTGGAACTCTTTGTGTTGACAGGTCCCCAGTACCAAATGTTGGTTCAATAACTGCTCATCTGAATAACCCACTGTAAAACACTGATCGAATGGGTTTTCTGGACAACTAGAAATGTGTCAAAAAAACTTCAGACATAACAGTATGGAAGATACTTCTCTAGACATTACTGATGACTGGAGTTGTAACACTAATAAATATACAGTTGTAAGGTATGGTCCAGATATGATTACAAGACAGGTGAGCACACTATGCCCTGTATTAGTAATTTGCTGGCAATCACATTATCAGACCTCTGGCAATTCTGTGCACATTTTCTGGCTGCTTGAGCCTGTGCAGTAGTATCTCCAGTGCCTTTGTGAGACTAATTACACTAAAATTACCTGTGATGTGATCACATAGTTATTTGGGCTGACAGGCCTAACAAAATGATATAAATCTTCCCAACCAATGGCAGAAGTAGTGTGGGGAGGGACAGCCAACATAGTTGAATCTTCCTTGGCTGCCAGAGTAGTGAGATGTAAACCACTGGCACCTACTGCCTGTTAGAGGAAGCAGCCTTTCATTTTGAGTAAAAGATTAAGTATTTATTCTAGGATCCTAAAGTGTATACTGAGAAATTCTATTCAATAATGAAACTTTTAGAAGTATATTGTGTTGATTTGTCTCTACTGAAAAAGGACATATTAATACCAAACTGTATCTTTTGTTAATATTTAAATATGGGTCAGGCAACACCAGTGTGAATTTGCATTCATAATTCCTTTCTGAAAAGATAATTTGACACGCTCTCCTTTTTCACTTTGCTGTGTATTCAGCTTTAGTTGCAAAGACCATTTACTGTGCTAATGCCTTTCCCCTTCAAAAATGTCTGTGCATGCCATGTCTCATGATGAATACCCATTTGTAAACAAAGTAGTGATTCATTATTATAGCTGAAGGGCATCGTTTTACCTGGGCGTAAATTCATCATTTTTTAATGCCTCACAGCTTGATGCTTGAAATCTCATCAAGCACTCTGAAAGCTTCATTGACACAGATTGATGATCCAAACAATTAACTTAATAATGGCATCAGCAACTAGAGGTTAGTATCAACCAGTAAAAGAGTGAGCCAAGTTCATCCCTAGTGTATGCCTAATAAAGTTAAAGGAGGTACACTTGGGATCTATTTATTGTAAACAATATATTTGGCCTCTTTTTTTTCTTCTTCTGAGATAATTTTATGAGTCTAGCTATACTACATTAGGTACTCTGTGGACAACAAATTGAAGCTTTTTTTCTTTTTTAATGGGTTAAACATTATTAACAACTGGTAAACTACTATATTGTTAGACGCTATAAACAACACTCCTTTCTCAGAATGGTTTCAGAAAAGCTAATAATCTGTGAAAACTCTGTTAGAGTTCAGCTAAAGAGAGCCACTTATCAGCTGTTAAATACTACACCTCACCTGAGATATGGAGATGTGGTAACTTCCCATGAATGTACTCCTAGTCTGCTCTAATGCAGAGTAAAATAGCATTCTGTAAACCCCTCAGTCTTTCCTGTTTTTCTAGCATTGTCTATCTCAGTACATCTCTACATAATTTGGGAATCCACTGAGGAATGTACAGCATCATGTGAATTCAGGGTGGGCAAATCATAATTGTCTTATGGAAGATTTTCTGCTATGGATTTTGATGGATTCTAGAAGACTACAACCATTACAACCACCTCATTATTATATCCTTCGTCATCAATCTTTCTGCAATATTAACCTCAGCATTTAAAGAAATCCAAAGTACTCTTAAAGTCTTAAAACTAGGGGAATTGATTCTTCCTGTAGAACTCTGTGGTGGTTTAACAGTGTTGCTAATATCTTGTGCCAACTGATGTAATCGTACCTGGCAAACGGTGCCTAGGAACTGCCAGTTTTGAGCAGAAGACTGACATATTAGTAGCTTTGCTTTCTGAGGAAAGACAGGTGCTTGGAGTTAGATGTAAAGGGCTTAGGTATTGCCTTGAAGCTAAGCTGTTTCATCCTCTCTTTGATAGTAATAAATGGGAGAAATTCACAAGTCAGATGACTATAAAAGTGCTTGGGATGCAAAGATGACACCTGACACTGTCTGCTTGCCTCTTTAATTATTTTTTTTTCAAGTTTTTGTCTTTTTTTTTTTAGTATTGATAATTTCTACAGCTGCACCATTCCCTTCCTCTAACAGAGTTATTTTAGCTCAAATTTGGAACAAATTCGTCAGACATTTCACAGTAGTTGATATGTCTTTATGGTGCAGTTAGGGTTCCCATGTTGAACTAATCCTTTTCTACTTGTACATCTGGCACCACTGAAAAAGTCTAAGTGCTTAGCTAAGTGATTTTCCTACCTATAACAATTGAGGCACAACTACACATAAACTGCTACTTCTATTTGCCAGGTCCCTTGCATGCATCAGTGACCTTGCAGTTGCAATTTAGTTGCAGGAGCAACAAAACCTTGCATGTTAGATATGAAGATACTATTTACTACTTTAGTAATACTGATTTTAGTACAGTTATTAACAAGTAACACAGGCACTGTGTAACTGTACTGAACTATCATGTATTAAGATGATGGGTGTGTTCAATATGGTGGGTTTTTTTGAGAGAAGTATAAATCAGAGCAAAGTAATTCTAAAGAAACAGACTATTTGAAACAACACACCATACAAATAAAGATGATACAACTCCATACATAGTCAAAGTATGTATTTGCTTGCTAAAGTTTAACCCGGTAAAAACAATTACTGAGGAATGGAGGATGGTGACTGGTAGAGAGCTGGGACAAAAAGAAAAGGAAGAATCAGGGAGTTACATAGAACTCAGTCAACTGGAGGTCTAGTCATGCTCCTAAAGTAGGATAAGCTGTAAGGAAGACAAGAATGCATAGACGTGTATATTTTAAATCCATTTCTCTGAAAACTTGCAGTTCTAGATGAAATTCTTTGCCACTGTTTATAATTTCTAAAAAACAATGAATCTAAGTTGAATCTGAAGAGGTAAATGTGAACATCTATTTATCCTTTTTCATAATGTAAGAATAAGGAGCCATTACAGAAAACTGGAAGAGAACAGGATTGAAGTTAAAAGTGAATATTATTATAAAGCACATAATTAATGTGAAGTCTCTGCCACAAGATGTGATAGCAGCAGACATAAAAAGCATACATTTAATGAAAATATTGTTACACTAGGCAGAATACTAAGATATATTTTCATAAATGTAAAGCAATTAGAGTATTGCTAGATTTATCAGATGTTATGACAAACCAATAAAAGCAAGGAAATTGAAGCAAAATAATACTGTCTATCCCTATATTCAAACTTCACTGTTATCACAACTGCTACACAAAAGCAATCATGCATCACAACTCAAAATCTGAAGACTTCAACTTTTATCATGCATCTCTTAGTCAAGATCTCCCCCTCTCTTCAACTCTACCTTTTCTCAGGAAAATGCGTACATTTGGGTGGGTTTATTTTGTTCTGTTCTGCTGTGTATATTAGTCTGATGATGATTTCTAAACAGAGAATGGATATGAGAAAAAATACGGGAAAAATTAATATGTTGGTGCATGGTCTGTAATGCACAATTGTTCTAAACACCAAAACCAAGAAGCATTTTCTTCAATCATTGCTTCAGTTGGATGAAACAGAAGCACAGTAGCTAAATATCTTGTCCACCAGCATCTGCACATGAATATTTTCCTTTTCTTTTATGAAAATATGTAGTTCTTTATAAGGAAGAATAAGTGTATATATGTGTCCAGCCCTCATTTAGCAGACTGGCACAGCCCAAGCACCACCAATCAAGAGGGTATGTTTTACAGGCTTTACTGTAAAAGCATCTCCTTTGTCCATGAACTTTTGTGTAGAAAATTGTAGATTACTTTAAAATGACCTAAAGGTAAAGAGACCTCAAATTCATCACAGAAAGTAATACATTATAGAATCATAGAATCATTTTAGTTGGAAAAGACATTTAAGATCATCAAATCCAACCATTAATCCTGCACTACCAGCTCACCACTAAACCATGTTCCTAAGTACCACATCTACACTTCTTTTAAATATCTCCAGGGATGGTGACTCCACCACTTCCCCCCTGGGTAGCTTGTTCCAGTGCTTTACAGACTTTTTGGTGAATAAATTTTTCCTAATATCCAAATTAAACCTCCCCTGCACAACTTATACAAGCAAAATATTTTTGGTTGGTTGGGTGGGTTTTTTTGTTTGTTTTTTAATAAAAAAGGATGCCCCTCCTGTGCAACCTGCTACAGCTCTGCTGGAGTATTTGATGACGGCCATTGTCTGTTCCTTTAAAGTAATAGATAAATAGACTATTTATTTGGCTTGGTTTACTATTTCCTATGACAGGCTAGCCTATTTTACTTCTGTAGCTTTCTCTTCTAAGATTAATGTAGGTGTGGTTATAAGGTTCTTAATACATGATCATTTAGCAACCTGTCTTTTCTGTGTACAGAATAAAGCAAAGTGATTACATGTAATGGTACATCTACTTTTAGACTAACACAGTAAAGGATACAGCTACCTCTTCATTGGCAAAGTAACCATGTCTTAATTTTAAAAGAGAGCTAGATGTGTAGCTCATAGATTAGATATAGGTTATTTTCATACCCAGTGATTTATATTAGTACAGAAATTGAAATTTCCAATATAGGGCTACGCAGATGAAAAGCACTAAATTATTTCATTAGTTTGCACTGAGAATACAGAAAGGACCAGTAGTACAAAACATATTATGACATTTTATAGACACAGCAATAATGAAAACATTGCTGAAGCAATGAGACTTGCCAACCACTGATGAGACTCAGGAGAAATCCTTTAACAGATGTTTCCTACATCAAATAGATACTTAGCCCTCTCTGGTTACCATGATCTTGAGAATTCATGACTTGATTCAATGATCAACACTTCTTCAGTAGTCCCATAAAAAGCAAATTCTTGCAATACGTTTTCCTTCCACACAGCAGCTGGTAAAATATGTTTATGGCCTTGAGTCCCTTATGGTGAAGTTGTATTACAGCATTCTTGTGTTCATGACATAATTAGGGTTCTGTCAGCACATCAGTCATACACTGATGAATGCACATTCCATTTTCTTAGCCATTTTAAAAGCTACTATCCTCACAGTGACCAGTGACTATTCTACTACAAGCTGACCTGACCACTTGCTTACTTATTGAAAATTTCAACTGCTGTGCTTCAAGTCTATTTATTATTATTTCCTGGAAATCTAGTTCAACAAGCTTCCTTTGACAGCTCTAATTTATTATTTTCAAATGCCCCCTAATACACAATGCATTGAATACTATTCTCTCTGGATAGCTTCTTTCTTTAGCTTCAAATTTCACCATTAAACATTATTTAGGCACCTTTCACAAAGACTTATCAAACTTATTCTAGACTAAGAAGTCACCGCCTAAAGTAAGAGCTTTAGCATCTTATACCTAAGACCATGATTAGCCAAATAATAGTTTGAAATGCTAGATAAGCACGGAAATACATATGGTCAAAGGAATATCTTTTTAACACAATAGCCAGACCTATCTGTTTCATTTTATTTAATGGGTTTTTTTAGACATCTTCAAATCTTGGTCATGCTAATAATATTTCATATCTATAACATTGGCTTCATCCCAACAGTGCTTGCTCAGCTCACATAATGCACATTGCACAAAGAACATCAATGAAGTACACTCATTTTTGAAAAAATATACCTTGAAACAAACTGTAGCCAAAATGTCAGTGAAAATAAATTCTTGCCGAAGAATTGTGAGAAACTTCTTGCTTTTTCACATTATTTGAAGATTTTTAGAGTTACATTGTAGCTTTTTGTCACAGTCTATACCTCTTCAGTTTTCATGGATTGTTATAAAGAAAATACCACAGGTCAATTTAAGTTTTTTGCTTCTTTTCATTTATTATTTATCCCGTTAGTATTAATAGTAACTCGGGTACCTAGAATGGCATATTTCTGCTACCCAGTTTCTTATAAGTGGCATGAAAATAACAGGCATCCTGGGTGGGGACAAATGACTTTGTTTAAAAATATATCTTTATAATAAGTATTCTTAATTTGGGTAAACTTTTTTTTACTTTTAATAAGCTATGTCCAGAGTAATAATTCAATTGGAATTAATGGGCCTTTTTTAGCATGTAACTGGCATAAGAAAACCAAAACCTTTGATTCGCAATAAATATTTCACAGTAAGTTATCTCATTTGGCCTGGACACAAGAGATAGCAAATCACTGAACAACAGGGTAATTCCAGCAACATAGTTTTTATAATTATATCCTGAACAACAGTGAAAGTGAACATCGGAATTTAGCCTGGCAGCTTAAAACATGCACTTCAAAATACATCACCTTGCCTACTTCTTGCACATAAATCATAGAGTGCCAACTCGCCTGTGCAGCCCTTACCTTCTCAACTGCTAAAAATTGCTGGCATCATTAACTCACTACATACTCTGCTATTTCTCTTTCTGCCCAGAGTGTCACCACCTCATTTTCTCCTGCATCCCCCAGTTTGACAGATGCATTGGCAGTAATAGTTCTCCAAGTTTTGACTTACGCAGGTTCTGCTATTTTGCCAGCTTCCTCCTGAGAGCGCTGTTGCATCAGGAGCCCGCTTCCTGTGCTTGCGAGTATAACGAAGCCGACTTCGTTCCACAAGAACTGCACTATTGTGTCCCGCAGATATGCTGCTTATTTCCAACTTAACCCACGCTGGGCGGATTTGTCCATGATCTGCAGAAACAACTGACTTTTCCAAGGACAATAATGCACGTAGTGTGGCCTAGACAGTTCTGTCTCACTGCCATGGGTAAGGAACACACTCTATTTGTACACCGTCCATGCAGAACATCACACATGAAATAGATTCTGAAAAATCAAGTGGAGTTGTATTCTGTGTTGTTTGATTGCATGTGCCTGATTTTCAGAGCTGCTAATCATAGCTATTATCTTGTGTACAAGACCTTGTATAAAACTGGCATATAACAAATAGCAAGTTTCATTTTTCTCTTAAAAAGAAATTTTTAAAAGGAAACTAGGCTGTAGTGGTGATTGATTGGATAGACTGATATGGAACCCTATCAAAATCATGAAACTGCTGATAAAGCATTAATTCAATATGGAATTAAAGGAGAATTCATTAAA
>JANIJG010001564.1:0-13847 GCA_024611175.1 Megaceryle torquata | reverse complement strand
ATAACTCCTGACTGAATTATTTTTTTCCCCTTTAATTTTTTTGACTTGTTTGATGAGACAGATGACTTTAAATCATGGTCTTGAAGCATGCCTTTTATCACTAGGAGTGCAACTGTGGGATAAGTAGCAAAAGATGTTTTATTTTTTTTCCATATGGTGAAGCTAGGCATTCAATAGTTAAATTGATAGAAGTGTCACAAAATGACTCATTAAAAAATGGCTTTCAAGGTTTTAACTGATTATGGAAACTGATTTCAGGTCTCTGCTGACAGTCCAATGCTAGAGGTTATATAGGTTCTTCATTGTACCATCCAGAGAAAAGTTTTTAAATATAACCATTAGTTAAAGCAATAATAACACCTATAGAGAAAATAGACAGAGAAATGTATAGAGAAAATAACAGTTGTATAGTAATTAATAAGTGCTTGGCAGTTTCATTGTACTGTTTCTCTAATCAGAATTTTTGCTATTTGTTACTAATTTTTATTCCTACTGTTGAATTGTGAACTGTCAGGCAGTGGCTTGAGAGCCCTCACTGATTACCCACTGTCTAATAAAAGTTCCCCTTCATTGTATTTGATGTTTAATGTATACACAGGCCCCTGAATTTTTGGCTTTTGTCTTCTGAAGATTTGGTTTTGACTGATGACTGGGTGTTAGACACAGGGTTCCAGTACTCCTTCGAGTAGCGGAGTCACCTTGCTTGTATGCTTAGATTGAACAAAATACGGGATGTGTGGATAGGCAGGAATTTTCACTCCAGTTCTGGTTCAGGCTGGTCTTGACTCATCTGTCAGCCTGTCTAATATTATGGGTTGTGACTTTCCACACCCCCATCCACAGTAGTCTGAGGTCATTGCTTTATTTTGTGAGTGTACCTCTGAGTTTGCTGGAGGGTTTAGAGGCAAAGGAATTGCTTTTTATTACTTTTTCATTTTTTAATGGCTAGAATCATGTTCCTAGTGTAAGCTGACATTCATTGTCACATTATGGTCTTTCCAATACTCTCATTCATTTACTTTACTCAGTCATTCAATTACTTTAGGACCCATATGCCTTATTTTCTGCATATAGACATAGATACAAATGTATTTCCTAGATCTAAAAATAAGTATCTCAGCCTCATCTTCCATAACCCATCTTCGATACCATATTTCATCTTCTGAAATGTTGGCTTGCCTGTGCTTTTTTCCATTCTTCGTTCTTTTATTCCTCTAATTGCTACTCAGTTTCATTTTTAAAAGGCCCTTTGTCTTTTCCTTCCCTATCCTACAACTTTCTGTACAGTTATATTTTTAGTGGCCTTTTCATTTCCATCTGTATTTTTTCTGGCTAATCAAAAGAGAAAAAAAAATTCATTTATGATGTCATATATGAATCATCTGTGATTCTATGTCTATGCTAACAATAGATGTATCCTCTCAGACTTTTACTATAAGATTGTTTTCCAGTAAGCAGTTTGTCTCTTTTCCAAGATAGTTAACTGAACTCAGCTGTGAAGTAAAAAAATCCTATGCAGACATTTTAGTGTTTTCCATCTCAAGTATCAGAAAATCCTGACCTAAAAAATGCATTCTTGCTGTGTTCTTATGTATAGCTAATGCTGCTTCAAAAGTGATGTTACTTTCACCTGCTGATGCCTCTCTTTGTATCCCCTTTAGCATCACACTATTTTTTCAGTGTCATAAATATATGTTCTTTGCCTCTGCCTCTTGAAATAGACAAAAGTTCTTCTTGGTCTTTTCCTCTCCACTTACCTGTCAGGGTTCATTAATATTGGTAACTTTTAAAATTTTCAACTCCCATGCTGTTTCTTAGTGTTTTGGAGCAGTTGTTGCAAATGTATTTCATTGCTTTTTCAATTCTTTTGTAAAACTCACATTTGTCACTAAGAATATAAAATTTTCAGCTGGCACGTAAAAAATAACTAATCAGATGACAGGTGGTATCTCTTTGCCTTCTTTGCAGTCCTAGGTCTTTGAATCCACCCTTTGTTTCCTGCTTGACATTTAAGATATTTAGCTTCTAAGGCTATATATCAGGGAGCCTTTTAAGGCTATATATCAGATTATATATAGCTTTTAAGGCTGTTAATGCTGTCATTATTGTGGTATGAGAATCTAAGGATAACCACCAGGCAAGGTTTGTGGGGAAATTAGTATTTTTAGATTAACTTCTACAGTAAAAAAAATAAGCAGGCTTTTGTGTATCTGAGCCATTTCTCATATGTTCAAAGGGTTCAGTTTTCCTAGTCATCTCAGCTTGTCCACTTAAAAGTTCCTGCTTTTCTCTGCAAACTTGTCCTGTGCCATGGCTTGATACATGGAATGTCACAACAAGGACAGCAATTGTTGATCTACGTCTATTCCAATATGATTGTGGACGTAATTTTTCTAAGAGTTGTTTGCCACTGCAGGAAAAGAATAAGATCAGCACAGAATATGTACCCATTTGCTCTTTAAGTATGTTACAAGCTAATTGTGACAACAACCTTTCAGGAAATCTCAAATTAACAGAGATAGTAAGAAAACTGCAGGATACACAAAGCAAAGATAGGAACTCGTTGCCATTGTAAATTATATTAAATACGTTTTCAGCGTGTAAATGAGGCCACTCCTGTTTCTCAATCTAAAATATCCAGGGCAGTGAGAATGTCTTTAGCTCTGAAAAAGTAGAACAGTTGTCCTTGGCAAATTTTTGTACTTCTTGAAATGGCTGAAGTCTGTGTGTGCGATCCTGTATCATGGAGACTTACATAACTGCTACCGACAGTGGACTTAAGGCAGAAGGAGAGCAGTTTCAGGCAGGCAGTTAGAGCAGTGGGGGGGTCAAATCTGCCCACCCCAGGAAATGGAATGAGACTGTCAAGTACCTTGACTTCCTGCTCTTCAGTCACAAAACTGGTGAGTTCCTTGATGAGCTCAGAGCTATTGATCTGGTAAAAGTCTGTTAACGGCAAATGACAGCTGGTGCTGTCAGCTTGCACCTCTGCTGTAGCCTGGAAGGTCAAAACAGACATGTTGACTATGCGGTTTCCAAATATCTGACAAGACTAGCATTATCTCCACCTATTAGAGCAGAAACAAAAAGGGTCCTCCGTTTCCTAAATGGAAACGTATTGTAATGGAGACAATACTATCCTCATTGCTTAAAGATGCTGGGCCAAAGGGATAAATCTGGTTAAGAAACCACATTCATTGCAGGGATGCCAAAAATCATGCTGAGGTAGTAATCGCTTCTTTTCCGCAACTTAGCAAACTGTCAGATGATGCAACTTCCCATCAGTAGTCACTACAGTCCAAGTTTTGTCTGTGCCACAAATTGCTTAGCCTTATTCAAAGTATTTTAATATAATTCTGGATGGAAGTAATTTATTTTTTTAATCTGTTCACTGGAAAATATGTTAAATATTAATTAAAAAAAAAAAAAAAGGAGAAACAAACACAAATACTTTTCTCTACTGAAAGTGCACCAACATGAGAGGTTGAAAAAACTCCAGTCTTTAGGGACTGTAGCCTGATATCCATGGCTATTGGACTTTAGTCAGGGTATGTGTGATAAGTGTATGTACATAATACTACGAAGATCAAGTTCTGCACCTGGTAGGTATCAAGCAGTTTAATTAAAATAAAACTAATCTGGAGGTTTACTGAAATGCTGTAATCTTGAAAGACGTTTGGGCTATAAAAATGCTCTAATAAAAATATTTAGTCCTGATTGCTTTTAGGTATACCTCTTAGATAAAGCAGTCACTTGATAACCACTTCTGCAAAAGGACTTAGAAAATTGAGCTCTTTGCAGAGAAATGTTGACCCTTGCGCAGTTTCAGGGCATGCAATGACTCCAGTTATTCTTTGTACTTTAGGAAAGTTAGACTGAAAACACTGTGTCTTTGAACATGAACTGAAAACTGTGTGATCAAATTGTTAATCAACAGTCCATTTTGACCACTGAAGTAATGTATTTATACCAGTGCATCCTATAACTGACATTGATTTGCTAATATGAATGTAGCTATTCAAATATTGCTATTTGATCTTCTTCCTATAGGAGAGAAATGGCAGTCAGTGTTCCTTAGAACGCATGTTTGGAGGGGCTTACTTTCTGAAGCTATAGAATATTAGAATGACAGTTAAGTGTCTGTTGTAAGAGTATAGTGGTTCAGGTTTTAACTTGATGAAAATCTTACATATACTATGAAATTTATTTTGGATGCTAAAATATATGATAAGATTTTTCATTTAATTTCTTTAACACTGATTTTAGGGGAAGTGAAATAATTATTGTGTGTTGAGGCTACGAGGAGGGGAATCTCCTGCAAAATACTTTTAGGTTTTTAATATAGTCTGCTGACATAGAACATATGAGGGGAAAAAAGTGGTGTGTTCTGCTGGTAAAGAAGACTCACCATAAGCAAAAATTTCCGGTGTTGTGCTGACGTCAGTGATGCTTGTATACAAATAAAAATTATTTTCAGGCTCTGCAGGACACACATAAGGGAAAGAAATCAATGCTGGTCAAATGGAAATGGACAGACTTACTAAACGACAATTGTTTTTTTGCTTTAAATGTTATTTGAAACAGTGAAAATTTATTATACAACCTAGAATTCAGTGTCCTTTTAAGCTTTAAATGACAGATCTAAGATGGGATGTACAAAGGTGGGAAAAAGTTGCAGTGGATTCACTTCCTGTGGAACGGGATCCTAAAATGATGTTTAGCAATTGAAGGCTGATTCCTTATTTTGGACTTTAGCTATTTTCTTGTCTACAAGCTGAAAAGTCCACTATGTATTTTATTTTCAGTAGTGCATTGAAAATGTCTGATGTTTAAGCTGGGATGCTTCATAAATACTAAGTACTAACATTAAAAAAATAATTTACATTGCTGCTTAGATCTATCTGTGTGTCTATTTTTTTTTTTTTTTTTTGTCTCTGCTCAAATTGAAAGACTTGTGTTTATGGCAGACAGGAACAAATTCAAAGATTGTTACAATGAAAAATTCATCTTCTGATGGAAAATAAAAACTAAAGAGCTTGTCTGCTCTGCTATGGAAATTGTGAAGGTGAGGAATGAGGCAATGTTGCTAGTTGTGCTTTAGAAAATTCTGTTGGTAAGTCCAGTAAGCAAAGATGGTCTGATTCCTTCTGACTAGATTTTACTCCTTATTTCATCTGTGTTGACGCAGTAAACTTCTTTTTGGTTTACTGTCGAGTAAGAGGGTCTTGAAAAACCAAATAGCCAGAGAAAAAGAGAAAATACTAGCTGTGATGTTTGCTTCAAATATCTCTTAATTTTATTTATTTGGTCAACAGCAAAATGAAGTTTCTAAATTGGAAAATGATAACTGTGAGAAAAAGTGTGATTAGTAACAGAACAAGAGAAAACGGATGGACTTGGGAGTATGTCAGTTAATTAAAAATGAAAAAGCACCTTTGTTTCTTATGTCTTGCAATTTCTAACTGCTCTGTGTAGTTTTGCATTACTCCCTGGCATGGATCATGTTTCTGTGTCTGAGCTGTCATGGAAACTGGCTAGAGCAAAGCTGGTTTATGAAGTACATACAAAGCAGCACAATCTCTCTTCTTAAAGTATCTACTGCCTTCTAAGTTTTTTTTGTTTTGTTTTTTTTTAACAAGATAACAAGGAGTTTGCTCTTCAAAATAGAACTTAATTTGTTCTATTTTAAAAGCTCCTTGCTCTGCTGGTATTGTAGAATCAAGCATCACAACAACACAAAAATTAATTGCTGTGGTTACGCACATCATCTAATGCAACAGCAGTCAAGAGGTTTTATTGCTGCTTGGCTATACATCTCTCAGTGCATCAATTTGCCTGCCAAAGTTAGTATGTTCTAGTATGTTTTTAAGGGTTGGAAAGAAAGGAAACTATACATGCTGTCCTTCAGATTGACATGACAGGGTAGATGTGCCACAAGTAGGAATAAAGGATGGTATGGCAACCTTACATTTCTGTCCTTCAGTTAGAAGCTACTTTCTTCATCCAGCTGTTAAGCTGAGCTTGTCTTCTTACCTTTCAAATAGATTTTGTCTGTTTTCCTGCATTTCCCTGACCAGACGCTTATTTCAAAGTATGGCTGTATTCCTTTGTTGAAATTGCTATTTAGGAATGAGCAAGTTTTACATATTTGCGTAATTCAGGGCCCCAGAGTTTGATATTCTTTCTGGCAGGCTACTGAAATCCATCAAGCCCCAGTATTTGGACATGGGTAGTTAATGTGGCACTACTTGAAGACAGTTTAGTTGTGACCATGATATATCCAGAGAAGGCAAGACACATGGGGCCAGGATGAGGAAATTTGGAAAGAAATATGTATAATTTATACTTAAGATTATCCTACCCCAGTGTAGGGTACAGCGTACCTACAGCGTACTCAAAGGAGTTTGCATGGGTAAAGTTTATACATCTTAGCAAAGGAGTGATCACAAACCAGCTACTTAAAAACCTGAAAACTGATGCTTAGGCATTTGGAGTTGCTGCTGCTGAAGGTCATAAGATGCAAACCATGGCACGTGAAACCATGCTGCTCATAAGAGCTGGAGTAGAGCATATATTGAACACTGAACTTTAGATCCTTTTTGGGCACAAGACTGCAAAAGAGAGTTTCAGCCAAACCCTCTTCTTCTCAGCTGGTGTGGAAGTTGTTGCATTTCTGGTGTACTTTGAGAAAGAGGAGCTTTTGCGTTTTATTGCAAGGCATGGGATTCATCGGGCATTAAGTGCAAATTGCCCCTTCTTGTTTCATTAAATTGAACTGTGCTGTCCCAACAACTGTTTTGACTCATATCTGATTCAACCAACTATGATACACGATACTGAGCAGCAGATTAAGCTCAATACCTAAAAAAATAATGTAGTTGTATAAGGTGGAAATGATTTGAAGTTCAAATCATAGTCTTAGCCCTTTTTGTTATATATGGCTAGATTTGGGTTGTTGTGGGTTTTTTTGGGTTTTGTTTTGTTTTAAATTCTATGCAAGATCTGTATTTCAGTGCATATAACCTGTGTAAAAGTATTTAAGCTTAAATGCATATAGGGTAGAATAAACATGCTTTATGTAATTATTCCTTACTAATGATGCAGATGATTCAGAGTCCAAATTTCCTTAGCAGTTCCCCTTTGCTGTGGCTTCTGTGGAATGGGAAAGCATAAGAATGTTTCTGTGGATTGCTTTTCCTACAAAGCAGATGTGGGATCTGACAGTTTACCATTATTCACAATTTGTCAGCAGGTTCTTGATTCTGTTTTCATTTGGATTCACAAGGAACCTGTTATTAGAGAAGAGAGAGCCCTTCTTACCTCAACTCCCATGGGAGACCTTGGGGTCAAGAAACTGCTAAGCATTTGCATATCATTTTCACACTATTGTTTCAAAGAAAGATGAATTTGGATTTCCCTGAAGAAGTCCTGCCTGTTACAGGAGGGGTACAGAAAGACAGTATTATCTCATTTGGAGTTTTTCCTACTATGGAATGACAAGTGAGGTCTCTGTTCTGACTACTGTGAAACTCTTGGGTGATCTTTAACTCCTTTCATGGTATCAAAAGGGTACTTCCCTAATACTGTGTTTGGGCAGAAATTCAACAAAATGGCTCTGACAAAGACTTCCTTCGGTTCAGTAAATCTATAAGAAGAGAGTAGCGGTTGAAATATAAATTAGGTACCTTAAAATATCAAGTTAGGAATAGGAAATTCCAGTATGGAGGATTGAAGCTTTCCTCCCTGTGGCCCCCCCCTTATCCCCCCTATCCCCCGCCCTCATCCTTGAAGAACTGATTAACTGAGGCTGCCTTTCGTGCAGCATGAAGACTACTTGCTGCTATTGTCTCCTGCAGAAACACTTTCCTGCTAACTGGTTTAACTGCATCATGTCCTTAAAACATGTTTTCCTTTAACCTCCTTTCAGGATTTGAGAAGTGCTCCAAAGCATATATAATGACACCCAGAAAATGTGACAATAGTATGCTTTCCCTGATCAGTTTTTGTTCTTTCCATCTGTCAAATGTTTGTTTTTTCTTTTTTTCCCCTAGTGCTACTGCAGCAAAAAATGCTTGCCTTTTGTTTATGTCTTCCTACACTAGCATCGTGACATCATCAATGATACCGCCAGGGGAAAAAAAATAATACATAGCTGTAGCTAAACCAGCTGTTCATTAGCAACCCATCCAGTCTGCTTGAATTCCTCCTCAGTAATGTGTATGTGGTAGTGTTTCCTACTTAAGAGATGTAGAAGGTTCTCAGCCAAGAGCCATCTGCTTGATCTCTGTCTTTGGGTAGGTAAAAATGGTAGCACTTTAAAATAAACCCATTCCTGATAATGGAATGTTTTATTAAACAATGAATGTGAGAGTCTAGAAGATACTCATCACTGGATTTAGTTGTGGGTAATTCTGAATCCTTTACTCCCCATCTTTTATAATTCAACGTAATCATTGAGACTGCATATAAACTTTTAGAAAACCTTAGTAATACACAGTGAGCAAGATGCCAAGAACAATAAAGAAATGGGGAGTTTTGTCATTGATTTGCATGATGACACAGTAAAGTGCATGAATCTGTGTTTGTCACGCTTGTCCCTTCCATGCAAATCAGTGGCAAAACTTGCACTGACTTCCATAGGACCAGAATAATGCCAACAATGAGCAACAAGCTGTTATTTATTCAAACGAGGGAGATCTTGAAGAATTAGGTATTTAGGTATTACATTTGTGGAATGATAATGAGAAAACGTTTTCTTTTTGCTGTCTTATATTTTCAAAATGCTATGAATTATTCCAGAGCTAATTGACTATTTCAAAGAATAGTTGTGTCTTTGCAATGTTAATATTAAGGTTAATTATGTGATCACTACTAGTTTTCAGGGTGGGGAAGAGATGCTCATTTATCATCACTAGTTTTTTGTTAAGAGTTTTAAATGAGAATATTCTGGGAATTCATTCTGCAACAGGAGTTAAGCTGTCTCCAAATATTCCAAAATAGATCCCTGATACTGATAATATACCAGTGCAAAAAAAATTTGTTAAATAATTATCTTTTTATATAAGTGGGTTTGTAATTTTGAATGTAGATCCTCACTTACTCCAGCATAAAAAGCTTGGGTAAATATTGTTTTTAACAAACATAAAATGTTATCAAAATTTATAATTTTGTCTTTTAAAAAAAGAAGAGCAAACAAAACCGAAACACAAACCAAACAAATACACACACACTTCCTGAGTATCACCAACTATTATCAAGAAGAGATTAGACTTCATTGTACTATATGATTTGTCATTTGGACATTTGGATTTGAGACTAATCCTTGCTCAAATGGCCAGTTCTTATTCACCTGAGTCGTCTCACTGAAACAACAAAACTAATTTTGTGTCTAAAGATTACAAGATAATGCCCTTGACTGATAAGACAAATTTAAATTAAGGGGCTGCTTTTTAGGAGGAATTTTTAATTTGGAAGCTTGTTCTCTATGTGAAGGATAAACACTGGCAGATTAAGTGTTGGCAAAATATTACCACTTCAGAATATTAATTTCAGTAATCACTGTCTGTGGAATGATGCAGACAATGCACAGTTTTTGCTCCTCCCCACAAGAAAAAAATATTTTTAACAACTCTCTTGAATTTCTACTTGAACTTGTGTTACAATAGTAGTAATAATAATAAATTAAAAAAAAATATTGAGGGGATTTCCATAATGACTGCTGTTTTAATGAGCTAAAGATGCCTTAGAACTTGTTATTCCATCCTCATAGTAGACCTCAGCTGATAAAAATATCCGTAGCGGGTGAAATCTGTGGCATGCCTGGCTTTCTCAGACAAAACTCCCATGTGATCACACAGGCAGCCTCAGTGAGCCCGAAGCTGCTCAGCAAGCAGTAGGTAATGAGTCTTTGTGCAGAGCGAAGCTCTTGTGGCTGAACAATAAAGCATATGGTACCAGCAATAAAACAGGGCTGGGAAATTTAAGAAGATTCTGCTGGAACTAGGAAGACAGTGAATATGTCAAACGTTATAAAATGATGATCAATCTGGTTTGGTTCCTAATTAATAAAAACAGTGCATGGATTGGAAAAACAACAATTTGAACAGGTCAGTTGTTTTATAGATTCTTCACACACTTGAGTGTTTTAAATATAACTGGGGGTTTTGCTATTTCCTTATTAGTAAAGTCAGGGTTGCATTTTGTACGGTGGGATTGGAAGGATGCACATCAATGTGATGCAAAGCTAAATAAATTGTGTAAGTTCTGTGATCAGACTCATTGTGAAAATGTTTTTCCTATTATTCCTATGCAATTCAAACTTCAATTGTGCATGAAAAACTGGATAGTGAGTAAAATTAAATTTATGCTAGATGGATCATTTACCAATATCATAAAATATTTAGTAACAACAATCTATTATTCTGCTATGTATTTGAGACTAATTCTTTCTCGGTATGAAATTTGTAGCATCTCTGGTTAGAAATAATATAATGTTGGAGCATATCTAATAGTGCACTTATATTTATTTTTTTTTTCCTCCACATTTTTCTTGGATAATTTGAAAGTGGTGTGTTGTGTTATTTTTAATGCAATTGTATACACACAGGAACGATACATTGCACCCCTCTGCATTTATTTCACTCTAATATTAATGCAAATACATTATTATTTTTCAAGCAAGTATTTATTTCTCATAGTAGTTCTTAGTTAATTATACAGAATATTTTATTTTTTGAAAACTGCCCTCAACGATTTTAAGTGGTTGCATTGCATAGAAATTAACTGTGTAAAAGTTTTTATCCATAAATCTCTTTATAGTAGTGTTTTTCTTTCTTCTCCAGCAGTCAGAAATCATTAACTAGATATGCTGGCGATGCCTCAAAGACATGAATCTGTTGATTTTTGGAGACTATTTCAGCAGTAGGTAGATGGAGCCCTTGAAAAGGGATCGGGGAAATAAACAAAACATAAAATGTAGAGAACAGGATGTCATTTTTATGTGAACTTACTATTTTAATTGAGAAATGTTCTTTATAAATACCAATCTGAATAGTTTAAGAACATTTACTTTGTTCCTGTGTAGATACCGATAATAAATCTCAGCACAGCCACAGGCACTGGGCAAGTCCTCGGGTGCATTGCCCGCAACTGTCGGGGATGCTGAGGAGCAGGCGCTGCGCCCCGCTGCTGTAGCTGCGCTGGCAGGATATTCGTACCCTCTTACTATTGTGTCTGTGCGCGATGCTAATTCACGTGGGGGAGCTGAAACAAGCTGTGCATAAATTAGACCCATCGGTTTCCCCGCGAACTCCCGGCCCTCGTTACTGAAAAAAAAGGGAAAAAGGAAGAGGAAGCCCGGGCGCGGGCTGCAGAGCCGGGGGGAAGGAGGGGGGAGGATGTGTGTCTCCTTGGAAACAGCCTCGGCGGGCGGGCTGGCCCTCGCCCGTTTTCGAGCCGGGGGCGGTGGCACAAGCGGGCGCTGTCGCCTGGCCCCGCTGGGGGCCCACGGCCCCGGGCGTTTGGAGGGGGCGGGGGGAAAGGGGGAAGGGGGCCGGGGGCTGTGGCGGCCGCCCCCGAAGGCTGCCATCCCGAGGGCTGCCGTCCCGCGGGCTCTGCCCGGCATGCCCTGCGGCGGGGCGGGCCCATGTAAATGAGGGGGCGGGGCGGACGCGGCGGGTGATGTTCCGCCGCGGGCGCTGCCTTCGGGTACGGTGGGGAGGGGGCCCGCGGGGCCGGGCAGAAACCCACCCGCTTGGTTGTTCCCCGGTGGGAACGGTGTCCGGTTGTGGAATGCGGGGGTGCGGACCTCAGTCCTTCTTCCCGGGATCTCCCGGGGAGCGGGACGGCTCCGCGCTTAGCGGGATGCTGTGCGTAACAGGAATTACCCTTGCGAATACCTGTGTATGGCTTTTCTTTGGCAGGGGGCTGTTTAGCCCACGCTTTTTTTAGATTCAGACATCTCGTGTGTCTTTCAGTGCAAAATTTTCCAGTGATAAACGTTACTTAAACCTGTGAAGGTTCTTTGCAATCGCTGTATTAAGGCATTTCTCCTATAAGAAGTAATTCTGTATCAGAAGGCAGATGCAGCTTGGCATCTCTCTGAAAACAGCCTTGTGCATGTTTTAGACAATAGATCTGAAAGGATGTGTTAAAGTACTTGTTTCGTCACAGTTCTCATATGCAGCTAGCAATTGCTGTAATGGAGAACACTGACAAAATCGTAGTAACACCTGCAGCGCTCTAGCATCAGATTGGATGAGAAGCACTGAATGTGTCACTCAAATATAAAAGGAGAAAACAAAGCAGCTTATAGTCATGCAATTATCATATAATTGCCATATTTGTCCAAAATTAGTACAGGGGATTTAAAGTTTATATTTATGAGGCAGTTAGATACTTACAGTAAGTGTATACGTAGATAAAATTAACAGTGGACCCTAAAATAACAATAGGAACATCCCTGTGGAACACCATTCACACTGTAAGAATGAAATGACAGCTTTGAAAAACACCTGTCTTTTGCATATATGCACACAGGAAGCAAAAATCAAAATGTATCTCCTGTGGATCAGGCAGTTCATGTTCTAAAAGCACTCCCAGTGTTATTCAAGGAACTTCAAAGGAAAAGATTTGCAGAATTCCTGAAGCAAATGGGTGTTCTGTGTTGCTGCCAAGTTATGGTAATTCTGAAATACACTTTTTTCCCCTTATCTAAAGTCTGTTCAAACATGGTTTGTGTAAAAATTTTGTGCTGCAGTTTGAATGCTGGCTGTTGAGCTCCTTTAAGCATCATAAATAGAAACATTTTTTCATCCATCAGACATTTTGGAGGCAGAGACATGATTCTGATCTTCCATGTTGCTGAAGCTTAATGTTAATTCTACTAGTCTTAATTTGCTTCTAGATCTGAAAAGCCTGAATCTGGCATGTAATGTTTTGGTTTGAGAATGCACGATGTATATTGTGTATCTTAGATTTTTGTCTCTCTTGTTTATTTGAAAAAGGAATTTGCTTTTGTTGAAAAACACATAGATTTTGATATATGCAATAGTTGAGTAATAAAGCTTAATATTAATTGAAGATGTGTAAGTTATGGTTTAGGGTACATAGTGGCAAATGTATGGAAATTAATTCCAAAGCTTAATTATTTTCCTTGAAATAGCAACAGATGATTCTGCCATCTAAAACTCTTACTTGCTCTTAAAAGGTACTTCTAGAAACCTTGAAGTTTAGGGGATTATAAACTTGCCATTTCCTTGGTAAAACATCACCAAACACCACAACATTTTAAAAATGTCGATGGCATTTGAAATCATGCTAGTGAGTTTTGATCACTGTTGCTTTGACTGAATGTAGATAAAAGACAGATAGGAATCATCTGCAAATGCACATAAGCCAAAAATTTTTAATAGGTTAAAAAACAGTTCTGACATGAATAGCATTACTTTAATTTCTCCATCTCTCCACAAATATGAATACAGTATTCTAATGAAATCTGTGATTAAAGGGAGCTGTGAATAATTGCTAACAACAACAACAACAAAATAATCTGGAAAACAGTGGGCTTTTTCCTCTTTCAGATTTGCATTTAATTCTCTCCAGCAACTCCCTTTTCTCTAGTCTTATCCTTCACGCTTCAAAAAAGTTTGCACTTCTAGGACATCTGCTTCCATTCTCTATCACTTCATACCCCCCCCCCCCCCCCAAAGAAAAAGAAAAAAGGAAAAAAAAAAAAAAAACATATGAAAAAAAAAAAAATAAAAAAAAAAAATACAAATGTACAAAAACAAAAAATACATACTCCAAAAAAAAAAAGTTTTATATTTTTTAAAAAAAATAAGCAAATT
>JANIJG010001563.1:0-11425 GCA_024611175.1 Megaceryle torquata | reverse complement strand
CACGGCGGTGTCCGCCGCCCCCCCCCCCCCCCCGACTCATCCATCCTCTCTCTGGGCAGCTCAGGGACAACAACAGGCACAGCTGCTTGTTCAGCTGTTTGTAACCACAACTGGTGGCAGGTCCCCACAGAGACCCTGCACCATACTGGTGGGGACCTCCCTGCATGGCAAGAACCACAAATTAACTCCTGTTCCCGATCCCTTTCTTTCAGTCACTTAATTACCTATGCAAAGCCCTCCCCTGACACCCCCTGGACGCAGAGATTTTCCCGGAGAGCCCTTGAGAGGATATTCTCCCAATTTCCTCCTGGAACCCAAGCAGACAGCAGCAACTGGGTCATCCGCAGCATCCTCACTGCCACTGCCCCAGACACTCTCCCACTGCAAACTCACGCTGCCTCTTTCTCAGGGACCGCATAGCCACAAATTATGACACTGTTTATTAACTTTTCTACTGATTTCCCCATTTCTGGTTTGGGTTTACAGGCCTGTAACTCCCTACCTAGAAACCTTTTAAGAAAGTCAGGTGTCCCACGGGCAGCCTTGGTGCTCACCCTCTGCTCATGTCCCACAGGCAGCGGCACCAGCCCTGCCCGTGGCGAGCCCAGCCTGGCTCTGCCACCCTGCTCCGTTTGGCTATTTGTTGCCTGTCACCTCCTGTCAGCACTGGCATTTTAGACAGATCTCCCAGCAAGTTTCACCAGATTCTCTTTTGCACGTGGATGCAAATAGAAGTAATTTATTTTTCTGCAATTTTGGGGGTTTTGGGGGGAGGGGCATTGTCCTGCTCTGGATATTGTAAAAAATAGTTTATAGTCAAATTTAAACCCCTCTGAAATTGGTCCTCAAGGATCTCGTTGGTCTGTTTTAATTTGTTTTCACAGCAAAAGATCCAAAGTTCATCATTCTTCCTCTGTTCTTCATGCATGACCTTTCAGAAGATGCCAGCTTTCCTACAGCAGCATTCCCCACCCGCTGCTTCATCACCCTGCCCTACCCTGGTGTGCTCTCCAGCTTAACAGCAGAGATGATACTTGCTGAGCCTCCCTGGTGGGCTCTGTACCCAGACCTCCCTTCCCCTCTAAAGATGTAAGTTTTTTGCTTACTTTTTCCTTTGTTTTGCTTCTCTTTCTCTGAATCAAACAGAGCGACATCAGCTTGTTTGGCTCTTGGCACTTGTACCTCCTGTGGAGGTTCGGACCCCAACACTGACCAGCTCCTCCACAGCACTATTTTGGCCTGTCTTTGTCGACACCAGAGTGGGGAGCTGGCTGGGACACCCCCCCGGCATGGGACACCCTGTCACGAAATGCAGTGCCAGAGCCGTCACCCCCCTCCATGACATATACAGGGATGTCTGGTGCAGACCCCCACTCTGTGCTGCTCACCCCGTGCCACTGGCTGTGCCCCCCGTGCTGTCCCCGCCTTGGTGCCTCTGTGCCACTCTGCTTGCCCCGGCCAGGCAGCTCCGCTTCCCACAGGACCGCTGCCCCTTTTGGGTCGAGACCCTGGCAGAGGACACAGGCTGGTCCCTGCTCCCTGGGGCATCCTCGGGCCCCACCAGCAGCCTCTGTTCCCCAGCTAGGAGATGACAGAGCTGCTTGCTAAAGCTGTGTTTCAACACAGGCAGGGACACCTGTGTCCCTCCTCCTCCTTCTCAGCAAAAGGCCGATGGTTTCAGACACAGCTTTCTGAAAGAGAGCTGGGCAGTGTCCCGATACAAACACCTATCTCAGAAGATTTCAGTCCTAATATTCTTGCAAAGTCTTAATCACGGGTGGAGTGGAGGTCAGGGATGCCCTGTGGAAAAGTGCTACCCTGGGCGGTGTCCCTGACACCAGCCATCCCCAGGATGCCCTTTTGGCTTGTACAGTCCAAAGTTGGAACAGCAGGCAAGAGCCCAGCACTGCCCTTGGCTGCAGTGCACCCTGGCAGTCCCTCTTGGCAAGACCCTCCCGGCAGAAGGGCAGTGCCCAGCTGCGGCACGGCACTTGCCCAGTGCCTGGGCAGACTGCTGGAGATGCGTCCTGCCACCACCTCCTCCCTGGGAGCCTGTGGTGGGGGCACGAGGCTGTCATGGCTCCCATGGGCTGCTTCCCGCCCTGGTTAATGATTTCCAGACCCCACCGTCTCCTCCAAGGGCACACAGCTTCCTCTTGGACCTTGCCCTGCTCCCGGGCACTATTCCCAGTCCAGCTGGCTGCTTGTGCTGCTGCCCATGCCTGCCCGACCCTGCATGCCTCGGACGTGCTCCTCCAGCCAAACACCCCTCCTCTCTTCACCCTGCAAGTGCTGACGGACCCCAAACCCAGCCCATGAATCGCTGCCATCCCCCTGCCACGCCGGCTGGCGCTGGGATTGCAAAGTGTGGGTCAGGCGGCTCCCAAGTGGTCCCAGCTGGCAGGGGGAGGGCTGCCCACCCCCCTCAGCCACTCACCGTTGTGGCTGTTGTGCACATAGACCACCTGAGCCTGCTCAGCCGGCGTGCGCCCCAGGCAGTAGAGGATCCCCACCAGGTCGGCCATGGAGAAGCCCCTGGCCTGGATGTGGTTGCTGCGGTTGCGGTAGTTTTGGAAGCCTGTCTTGGGGTGTGTCATCACGATCTTGTTCTCCCGCTCAATCTGCAGGTAGTTCACGTCACGCTCCCCCATGACGCAGGAGAGGAAGAAGTCAGAGTGGGACAGGCTCTGAACGTTGGCAATCAGGGTGATGTCCAGTATGGCCCCTGGGGTGGTGGAGCATGAGGGCATGTCATGGCTGGACAGGAGCATGGCCACCCAGCCCTACCTCAGGGACAGAACCCATCACCCAGATGTCACCCCTTTTCCAGGACATTTTAGCCACCCCAGCCCAGGCCACAGAGCCAGCGCACAGCCAGGCCGGGTGTAGACCCATTGGGATGGCACAGTAGGTATTTCCACTCTCCTTTTGGAGGTCCCCACAGTCTCAGCCCCCCACCAAGAGCCAAGCGTGCAGTAGGATGAGGGTCTTGAAGCCCCTCTCCTCCCACAAGCTGCTGGTATCCCAGTCCCGTGCCAGGGAGAGGCAGGCAGGGGAGGGCTCCGCTGGCCTCTGTAATCTCCAAATGGCTGATCGCAAAGGGGTGTTTCTTCCCTCCCAGCCCTGCTCCGATGGTGCCACTGAGCTCCCACAGCTCCCTTGTCCCACCAAGCCACCCTGGGGAAGGGGCTGCTCCCTGGGGCAGAGTGAGAGGGGCAATTTACCTGCCAACTGTGGGAGGAGAAGCAGAAGATAAACTTGGAGGCCCATGTCCTTGGAGTGTGTCCCAAATCTGGCAGAGGTCAGAAAATCCCCAGCATGTTCCAGCCACAGAGGCCAGCGCCAGAGGCCACGGCTGCCTAGGGGGTCCAGGTGAGAGGCAGCTCAGGACCCCTGCGCCTTGTTAGTGCCCCTCATCTTGCCTCTGCCCTGCTGCTTGATGTCTGTGGCAGTCTGGATCACCTCCTCTGGTACATGGCCTGGACACGATGAGGAAGATGCTCCCGTCTCAGCTTGCTTGGCGGCCGCCTCTCTCCTCAAGAGCAGGTCTTGGTGGCGAGGAGGCCACTCGGGTCCCCTCCCTGGCAGCAGCTCTCTCAGGGAGAAGGCGCCCACCACCCCAGGGCTAGGGCTGCACACTCAGGGCTCCCTGAGCCTCCCACCTGGCCAGGAGGTGTCCCAATCGCCCTCCTCGCCTGCTGTGCAGAGGGTCTCATGCCCCATCCCGCCTGAGCAGCAGCACCCCTGTCCCCATCCCCTCCATGCGGCCCCGTGGCCGATGGCTGTGGGAAGGGCTCTCTGGAGCAGGGAAAGGAAAGGGGCCAAGGGGCCGTGGCTGGCGACGGCGGCGGAGCCAAATCCTGTTTCCCATGCGGCGTTTCCTGCTCTCCACCCATTGTTTAGAGACGGCCCTGACTCCGGGAGCTGGCGGGAGCTGCCCTGTGCAGGCTCTCCCCCGGAGCGCGGCGTGTGGCGATTCTGAGGCCGTACACACCTCATAACACCTTGGCCTCCCGCCAGCACAAGCTGGGGTGCTGAGAAATGGCCCCACCTGGGCTCAATGATATGCTGGAACCTGACTCATGCCTGCAGCGGCCCATTGTGGGGCCACTGTCCAGGCTGGAAGAGGCTAAGCATGAGCATAGATAGGCAGGGTGACAAAAAGCCAGCCAGATGGCACAGGAGAGTGGCCACTGCCAGGAGAGAAAACCCTCTGGGTTGTGGTAAATAAATCTAGGAGAAAATGGAGAGCAGCAGGAAGCCTGGCTTTGCTTGCCCTGCATGCTTTCCCATACACAGTGCTGGCACGGGCACAGCACAGCATAGCACGGCCTCACTGCCCCACAGCCTCAGAGGGTCCCACAGCCAGTCCTCCTGCCAGGCTGCCCTGGCCTTCGGTGGGCTACGGGCTCTTCATCTGGCAGACGAAAAGCATTCCCCAGGAAATCTCTGTGAGCTTCACCCGCCAACACTCACTCTGCTTCACAAATCGAACTATTCCCACGTGAAAGCTGAGGCTGCCGAAAAGAGAGCCTCGTGTTTTGGTGTGTCCCGAGCCCACGCTGTATCCGGCCAAAAATCTAAAGCACACATGGAGAGGAAGGGGAAATCCATTCATCGCTTCCGACTATTTACAGTGCGCTCCAGGGCTGCATGGTGCCCAGTGTGCTGAGGGAGGGATGGCAGCAGGCAGGGGCTCCCCCAGCACAGACACCTGTCCACCCTGCGATAGGAGGGATGGAGAGGATCTGCAGAAGGACACCAGATGCAGCTGCCCCTGTTGTCCTGGAAAACCAAGCACTGTGCTTTGCTGTGGGCTGTGCATAGGTATGGGGCTCTGTTTTGGGGAGAGCCTTGGAGCATTTAAGGCACAGCCACAGCAGATGTGGAGCACGGAGCACGAGGCCATCCTGCAAGTGGGACACATGGGCTGGCAGCCAAGGCTGGTGGTTTCTGTCAGTGCCCTCCTGGGGACCTCCACAGCCCTATTTGCCTGGCTAACCCCAAGCTCATTTTCAAGCACATTGGGTCAGGGACTCATCAGTACACTCTGTACAGCTGCAGGAAGGGGATAGACACATGAATAGATAAATAAGTCTCTTCTTCCCCCAGTTCACTGGCTGTAGGGGCCAGTCATGCTCAGAAATGGGATTGCCATTGGGCCACCATGTGCTTACATGTGCTGCGCCCAGGGAGGCAACTCATTCTGTGCTCCTCCAGCAGCACACAGAGCCGTGAGTTATGATGCACTCTGTGAAATTGCCTCTGACATGAGGATCTGTTTGAGGACAGGATTATTTACACAGAACAAACGCTTCCTGGGAAGGCTTTGCAACCTTGGCCCTGTAGTATGCTCCTTCAGGGAGCACAGCATGGCTCCTCTTACCGCCCGAGGGGAATCAGAGCATCGTTTTGCTCTTTTGGGGAGTAGGAGCCACTTGCAGTCAGCTCTCAACAGCAGGTGATGTGACCTAGATGTCATCGAGGGATCTGACCCAGCACTATTTGTCCCCTCGCATTATTTCTAGGAGCACCTGGGTAAGAAGCGTCCATCTGTACAGAACCCTCGGGTTAGATGTGGAATAGGAATCCTTCCTGGGAGGTTTTGTGAGGAGACTAAACCAGGACTCTACAGCTCCAGTTTAACCTTACATGTCTCCAGAGAAGGAACCAGGGAGCTGCGTGCAGCTAACATGCCCAGCTGAAGCACCTTGCCACGCTTGCTCTCCTCTAGTATGGTAGCTCCAGCTGCCCAACCCACAGCACACTGAAAGCACCTGAATTTCTGCTGAATTCCCAGACTGCATCTCCACAACATTTCTTGCTGAATCACAATGGACATTAAAAAAAAAAAAAGAAAAGGTGACAAAAATACCCCTTTTTGTTATCATTTGCCCATTCTAATGCACGGCACCGCATGCCAGAAACCATAACGCACCGATACGTTTCCTGGTAGGAAATGCAAACGCCCTGTGAATCCCCTGACGGCCTGGGCTGCCTGGGCAGCACTTTCTGGCCCCGCTTCTCTGGCCGTTTGTTTAGTTTGACATGTTTGGCGGATCCCGGGGAGGCCCTGCAAGGCTGGGTTGAAGGCTGCTGCTGCCAGGTGTAAGAGCAGCCCAGGAGCAGGGTGGCTGAGCATCCCCAGCCCCCCGGCCACATCGGCAGGGCAGCTGGGGAGCAGGCTCGGCTGCATTGGCATCCACCACAGGCTCGCAGGATGAAGGACAGGCTGCTGAGAAGCCCTTTCCCTGAGGAAAGGGTGGGACGCACGGCTGTGGAGGGGCCCCTTGGCCGCTGTGGGAAGTGGGTTTTCACTGACTCCACTGAGCACTGCTGATGAGTGGCGGGTCCGTGCTGGGGGTGCCAGAGGTGGTGGAACACCCCCATCCTCTGGGACCTTCACAGGAGCCCTGGGTGCTGCTCAGGGAAGTCACGATTTTATTATCAGCTCCGCAGTGCTGGAAAGCCAACACTGCTGAGCCACGGCCAGGCCCAGGAACCTGCCCGGTTGCTGCCCATTTTAAACACCGTTCCACCTGAACCCCAGTAAGGCTTGGATTTTCCTGTAGGACCCTTTGCTGCTGCCTCAGCCCCAGCTTCTCCAGACGAGCCTTACTGCGAGCCCCTTCCCGGGGTGAGTGGGTCGGGGGCCGGTCTCAAGCTGCTCTCCTCGAGCGTGGCTGTCTCAAGGCGGATACCACAGAGGTGCCCCCTCCTCCTCCGGCCCCCAGCACCTCCTGGTGCTCTGCTTCCACCGAGGCAGCCTCCACGGCACCCCACGGCCACCAGGCAGATGCTGGCGGTTCCTGGGTCACCTGTCAGGGGAGCAGCGGGTGGGAGGTGACGGGGCGCGGCGGTTAATCTGTAACCGGTGCCGCCACCTTTCACCGGCACGAAGCCGCAGTGGGGAGCGGGGCGCAGCGGCCGTCGGGCTCGCTCCCCGCTGCTGCTGCGCTGCGGGGCCGGGGCGCGGGGCCGTGCGGCCGCAGCCACACCTCGCCCGGCACTGCCGGCTCTGCCGCCGTCCCAGCCTGCCCTCCGACTTGTTTTCCTGCCCGGCAGCTTCCTGGAGCCAAATGGCTCCCGCCTGCCTGCTCGGGGTCTGCAGCCTCCTCTGCGCCTGGTCAGCGGTGACGGGACATCCCTGCAGCTTCGACCACCAGGTAGGGCGGCCGAGGGGCTGCGGCGCGGGCAGAGGCCCCCCGCTCCCGGCCCTGCCAGCGCAGCTGGGGTGTTGGCACCGTGTGCCTGCGGGGCACCGGCCCTGGCCCTCGGCTGCTGCTCCGCGCGGCTCGGCAGATAATAAGCCGTGAAAAGCCACGGGGAGCAAGAGGAGCTAACTGGGAGATGTGCCGTGCCAGCGGCCACCAGCCGCAGGGGTGGTTCGCCCACCGTGGGAGCCTGGCTGGCCGGTTCCCAGCCCCGCAGCACCCCTGCTCCCCGCCTCGGGCTGTGCAGCCCGTTCACCGGAGCACGGCGGGGCTGGCAAAGCCTCGTCCGGGCCGTGGCGTTTCTGACACTGGGAGTCTCTTGGCTGTAGCCGTAGCAAAGCTGCCCATAAGCGGTGCGCAGTGAGCAGCAGCGGGGCTCATCCCTGGGGGCTCCCAGCCCCCCGCGCCCTTCTGCAGTGCACCGTGATGCAGTGACTGAAACCAAGAGCAGGGCAACCACGGGGCAGGATCCTCAAGTGCCTGGTGAGGAACAAAAGATAAAACTTAACACATGCCACCGGGACCACCGCCACAGCCAGCAGCTCTGCTGCACCAGTCAGGATCCAGGAGGAGGAGGCAGAAAAAGCAGCTGTTGTGGGCAGGTGGCACAGGGCAGTGCTGCCCACCGCCCTCTCAGATACTCCCCCAAAAGTTTTGCACTGTTATCGCCAACCTCCCCAAGCCCAGTCCTGCTTGAGCTTGAGATGGGACCCGTGTGGTGCTCCTGTGGCTCAACCCCATTACAACCCAGTTCTTGTCAGCCTAGGTTTATAAGTGTGTGACTGTTCCTCTAGTAGCAGGGTCATCAGGGTCTGATATGATCTTTGTGTGACAGGAGCTTGAGAGGAGAGGTGCTCACAGGAGAGGCTAACTAATGGAAAGGCCATCTAGCTGGAAAGCAGCCAGACCTCAAAACCTGGGACTGCAGACCACAGCAAACTTCCAGCACAGCATCTATCTCTGAAAGGCCCAAACATGGCATCAAGCAGCAGCCCGTGCCTACCCAAACAAACTTAAATTGCTGACCTGCTCCCTGGCAGCTTCAGCGAAGGCACCTGGCCCTCTCCTACATAAAACCTAGGCAGGAGCAACCCATGATGTGGACCGCTCCCTGAAACCAGCTTGAATTTGGCCACCCTGTTTTCCAGGGGGAAAAAAATCCATCCATCCATGTGGGTTGATCAATCCATCCAGCACACAGTGCTGTCCACTCAGGACAGCGAATGGTCCCTGGTCCATTTTGTTTGCAGCATAGCCAAAGCCAGCCTGCGCTAAGCTGCTGCCTCACAGGGTATCCTCAGAGGCATGGGCGAGCTGGAGTTGTGGGTGCAGCACCCTGCACAGCCCCGGGAGCAGCTCTTGGTACGGGTGCCTGGTGCAGGTGCTCACTGCTCTGCAGACTGCCTGGCTGACGCTGCCTGCCCTCGCAGTGGGCAGGGGGCTTGCCTGCTTCGAGCTGGGAAGGCTGCCCTCGTGTCAAGCCCTCCCTGGTGGCTGGAGGTGGGGCTCTGGGGGAGGAAGGGGAAGGGTGTCTGCAAGCTGACCCCATATGACAACTGTCTGGTAAGGGAGGACAGGAGGGCGACAACCTAGTCCCCTCGCACCTGTGTCATCGCCTTGGGTTCCCCCCAGCTCTCCACACTCCTCCTTTAGTCCTTCAGTTGGCTGCTTTCAGTCCTGGCCTATCCTGCTCATCTTTCTCCACATATTGTCCCACACCAAACTGGCAGCTCACATGTTTTTTAAACTTGTTTGTGTCTCTGGGTTTTTTTAATTCTGCAAGGGTAATTAGTTAAGACATTTGAACTTTTGGGGAGTGTCTCTCTAGAGATCCTCCCCGGCATGGAGAGGCTATCTCAGCTGGCAGCTGTTTTCGCAGGGATGGGCTGACTGCAATGGGAAGAGCCTCCTGCACGCTCCCAGTTCCCTTCCAAGCAACATCACCGGTTTGGACCTCTCCTTCAACTCCTTGGTCATGCCCCATCATGGGACTCTCTTGATGCATTTCCCTTCCCTGCGCTTCCTCAACCTCTCTAGCAATGCCCTGCTGGCGCTGAGCCCGGCAGCCTTCTCCAACCTCGGGGCACTACATCTGCTGGACCTGAGCAGCTGCAGCATCACCTACCTCCACACAGACGCTTTCAAGGGCTTGGGAAACTTGCACACACTGCTCCTAAGAAACAACAGTCTGCAAGAGCTGGAGGTCCCTTTCCTCCTGCCATTGAAGGCTCTTTTCCACCTGGACCTGCGGCATAACGCGCTGGTGTCTGTGGACACCCTGAGCCTGCAGCTGATGGAGGCAGTCCCGCAGGTCTGGCTGGAAGGGAACCCCTGGGTCTGCGACTGCACCGTGCACCCTCTGCAGCAGTGGCTACAGCGCAGGCAAGGTGAGTGGGGCAGGAGGGGAGGCAGGAGAGGTACCGGGCAGGAGGAACCCTGGGTGCAGAAGTTCCACTCAGTCCTTTTGCACCAACCCCTGGGCAGGCTCTGAGATATCTCTCCAGGGACCTCTCTCTCCTACCCTGGCGAGGGACAGCAAACCAAGAGGTGATGTGTCAGTTCCTTGCTTGCAGTTCCACATGAGAGCAAAGATTTCTAGGAATGACAGCAGGATGGCTTAGCCACTCTTCTGGGAAAGGGGCTGCACGTGCACTTCAGCCCCTGAATCCACCAATATTTATCTGTGTGGAGTGACCACTTTTTCAAGAGCTGCTGAGCACTCAGCAGCTCCTGTGGAGCTGGATCAGGCTCCAACCCCCTGAGCTCAGTTTCCAGGCAAGAGCAGACCTGAGACAGTGGGGCTTCTATCAGTATTCATGTATTTGGCACTATCCATTTAAAAGGAGCCCGCTAACCACAGTCACACACACAGTTCCTTGGCCAGGGAATTTTAACTTTGTGCCTTACAGCGTGCTGAGAGCTGGCAAGGCTGGAGGGCAGTGCCAGCAGCACCTTGCAATGCATCCCACCAACCCAGGAGCAAGCAGAGATCATCTTCTCTAAACTGGGGAGAGGATGGGCAAAGACCCTGGTCCCACCTTAGCCTGTGTGTCTCCCAGCTGTGCAGGTGACCTGTGCATCGCCCCCGGGGCTGCGGGGCCGGGAGGTCGCAGCTCTGGATTCCTGGGACCTGGGCTGCTGGATGAAGCAGCGATTTCCTCGGGGGGACAGCACAGCACAGCAGGTCACAGTGACCCCCAGCAACAGTAAGTTTTGCAGCTCCTTCCTGCCTTGAATCACACCAGAGGGGACCACAGGCAAAGTCCCCCTGCTCTGTCCTGAAGCCCCAGGGACTCGGGCTGCCCAGATGCTGCTCCTGCAGTGGCTTGATGGGGTGGGCTTCAGTGGTGGCTTGGTGGCCACCACCTGGAGGTGTTTGCTGACTTTGCAGGACAGAAGTTAGCAGATGCAACAAAGCTGTATGGAGCACAGACTCCACAGTGATGGGCACCACTGTGCGAGCTGTCTGTCAGTCTTCCCTACAGCGTTCTCTCACCCTTGGTGTCTAGCTCTGGGTGAAGAGTGATTATATTGCCCCTAATGAAAGCAATCCCACCCTGCCTACATGCTGTGGGCATGCATGGGGCTGGCTGCTGAGGAGCACTGGGTGTGCTCCAGGCTGACCCCACCCATGCTCTGATGTGCCTTTCTCATGCTGCAGCCACCACACCACCAGCCAGGAAGGGGGGAAGGAGCTGGCCATACCTGGTTGGTTTCCTGGTGGCAGCAATCGGCATCTCCATCCTGATTGCGCTGGCTGCCAAGTGCAAGCTCTTCCACAAGAACTTTGCCAGCTACCGCCACCGGCCATTGCCTGAAACCAGCTCGATCAGAGACAGCCCCATGGAGGACAGCAGTGTCTGGGATGTGGGCTCCTCAGGCCAGGGGGCCTGCGAGAGCCACCCCATGCCTGGTGCTGATGACCTGCCAGCTGAGGATGATGACGGCTTCATCGAGGACAACTACATCCAGCCAAGCGAGCAGCTGCCAGAGGAAGAGGAGCGGGAGTTGCACCTCTCCATCTGAGCACACAGCCCAGCCACCACCCCTGTGGCTTCTTGCCGTCACCCCAACTCCATCCTCTTCCTTGCCTTTCCCACCTACCCTCTGCTTTTGGTGCCACATGGCTATGGGCAGGAGGAGAGGAGAGGAGAGGAGAGGAGAGGAGAGGAGAGGAGAGGAGAGGAGAGGAGAGGAGAGGAGAGGAGAGG